>WNGS01104901.1:62873-107873 GCA_020271785.1 Procambarus virginalis
GTGGCATGATGGTGCTGGCTGCTGGCCTACACTGTTGGTGGTGTGGCATGATGGTGCTGGCCTTACACTGTTGGTGGTGTGGCATGATGGTGCTGGCCACACGTTGGTGGTGGTGTGGCATGATGGTGCTGGCTGCTGGCCTACACTGTTGGTGGTGGTGGCATGATGGTGCTGGCCTACACTGTTGGTGGTGTGGCATGATGGTGCTGGGCCTACACTGTTGGTGGGTGGCATGATGGTGCTGGCTGCTGGCCTACACTGTTGTGGTGTGCATGATGGTGCTGGCTGCTGGCTACACTGTTGGTGGTGTTGCATGATGTGCTGGTGCGGCCTACACTGTTGGTGGTGTTGGCATGATGGTGCTGGCTGCTGGCCTACACTGTTGGTGGTGTTGCATGATGGTGCTGGCTGCGCCTACACTGTTGGTGGTGTTGCATGATGGTGCTGGCTGCTGGCCTACACTGTTGGTGGTGTTGCATGATGGTGCTGGCTGCTGGCCTACACTGTTGGTGGTGTGGCATGATGGTGCTGGCCTTCACTGTTGGTGGTGTGGCATGATGGTGCTGGCTGCTGGCCTACACTGTTGGTGGTGTTGCATGATGGTGCTGGCTGCTGGCTACACTGTTGGTGGTGTTGCATGATGGTGCTGGCCTACACTGTTGGTGGTGTTGCATGATGGTGTTGGCTGCTGGCCTACACTGTTGGTGGTGTTGCATGATGGTGCTGGCTGCTGGCCTACAGTGTTGGTGGTGTTGCATGATGGTGCTGGCTGCTGGCCTACACTGTTGGTGGTGTGGCATGATGGTGCTGGCCTACACTGTTGGTGGTGTGGCATGATGGTGCTGGCCTACACTGTTGGTGGTGTTGCATGATGGTGCTGGCTGCTGGCCTACACTGTTGGTGGTGTTGCATGATGGTGCTGGCCTACACTGTTGGTGGTGTTGCATGATGGTGATGGCTGCTGGCCTACACTGTTGGTGGTGTTGCATGATGGTGCTGGCTGCTGGCCTACACTGTTGGTGGTGTTGCATGATGGTGCTGGCCTACACTGTTGGTGGTGTTGCATGATGGTGCTGGCTGCTGGCCTACACTGTTGGTGGTGTGCATGATGGTGCTGGCTGCTGGCCTACACTGTTGGTGGTGTTGCATGATGGTGCTGGCTGCTGGCCTACACTGTTGGTGGTGTGGCATGATGGTGCTGGCCTACACTGTTGGTGGTGTGGCATGATGGTGCTGGCTGCTGGCCTACACTGTTGGTGGTGTGTTGCATGATGGTGCTGGCCTACACTGTTGGTGGTGTTGCATGATGGTGCTGGCCTACAGTGTTGGTGGTGTTGCATGATGGTGCTGGCCTACACTGTTGGTGGTGTTGCATGATGGTGCTGGCTGCTGGCCTACAGTGTTGGTGGTGTTGCATGATGGTGCTGGCTGCTGGCCTACACTGTTGGTGGTGTTGCATGATGGTGCTGGCTGCTGGCCTACACTGTTGGTGGTGTGGCATGATGGTGCTGGCTGCTGGCCTACACTGTTGGTGGTGTGGCATGATGGTGCTGGCTGCTGGCCTACACTGTTGGTGGTGTGGCATGATGGTGCTGGCTGCTGGCCTACACTGTTGGTGGTGTGGCATGATGGTGCTGGCTGCTGGCCTACACTGTTGGTGGTGTGGCATGATGGTGCTGGCTGCTGGCCTACACTGTTGGTGGTGTGGCATGATGGTGCTGGCTGCTGGCCTACACTGTTGGTGGTGTGGCATGATGGTGCTGGCTGCTGGCCTACACTGTTGGTGGTGTGGCATGATGGTGCTGGCTGCTGGCCTACACTGTTGGTGGTGTGGCATGATGGTGCTGGCCTACACTGTTGGTGGTGTGGCATGATGGTGCTGGCTGCTGGCCTACACTGTTGGTGGTGTGGCATGATGGTGCTGGCCTACACTGTTGGTGGTGTGGCATGATGGTGCTGGCCTACACTGTTGGTGGTGTTGCATGATGGTGCTGGCTGCTGGCCTACACTGTTGGTGGTGTGGCATGATGGTGCTGGCTGCTGGCCTACACTGTTGGTGGTGTGGCATGATGGTGCTGTCCTACACTGTTTGTGGTGTGGCATGATGGTGCTGGCCTACACTGTTGGTGGTGTGGCATGATGGTGCTGGCTGCTGGCCTACACTGTTGGTGGTGTTGCATGATGGTGCTGGCTGCTGGCCTACACTGTTGGTGGTGTTGCATGATGGTGCTGGCTGCTGGCCTACACTGTTGGTGGTGTGGCATGATGGTGCTGGCCTACACTGTTGGTGGTGTGGCATGATGGTGCTGGCTGCTGGCCTACACTGTTGGTGGTGTTGCATGATGGTGCTGGCCTACACTGTTGGTGGTGTGGCATGATGGTGCTGGCCTACACTGTTGGTGGTGTGGCATGATGGTGCTGGCCTACACTGTTGGTGGTGTGGCATGATGGTGCTGGCTGCTGGCCTACACTGTTGGTGGTGTGGCATGATGGTGCTGGCTGCTGGCCTACACTGTTGGTGGTGTTGCATGATGGTGCTGGCCTACACTGTTGGTGGTGTGGCATGATGGTGCTGGCCTACACTGTTGGTGGTGTGGCATGATGGTGCTGGCCTACACTGTGGTGGTGTGGCATGATGGTGCTGGCCTACACTGTTGGTGGTGTGGCATGATGGTGCTGGCCTACACTGTTGGTGGTGTGGCATGATGGTGCTGGCTGCTGGCCTACACTGTTGGTGGTGTGGCATGATGGTGCTGGCTGCTGGCCTACACTGTTGGTGGTGTGGCATGATGGTGCTGGCCTACACTGTTGGTGGTGTGGCATGATGGTGCTGTCCTACACTGTTGGTGGTGTGGCATGATGGTGCTGGCCTACACTGTTGGTGGTGTGGCATGATGGTGCTGGCTGCTGGCCTACACTGTTGGTGGTGTTGCATGATGGTGCTGGCTGCTGGCCTACACTGTTGGTGGTGTTGCATGATGGTGCTGGCTGCTGGCCTACACTGTTGGTGGTGTGGCATGATGGTGCTGGCCTACACTGTTGGTGGTGTGGCATGATGGTGCTGGCTGCTGGCCTACACTGTTGGTGGTGTTGCATGATGGTGCTGGCTGCTGGCCTACACTGTTGGTGGTGTGGCATGATGGTGCTGACCTACACTGTTGGTGGTGTGGCATGATGGTGCTGGCCTACACTGTTGGTGGTGTGGCATGATGGTGCTGGCTGCTGGCCTACACTGTTGGTGGTGTTGCATGATGGTGCTGGCTGCTGGCCTACACTGTTGGTGGTGTTGCATGATGGTGCTGGCCTACACTGTTGGTGGTGTGGCATGATGGTGCTGGCTGCTGGCCTACACTGTTGGTGGTGTTGCATGATGGTGCTGGCTGCTGGCCTACACTGTTGGTGGTGTTGCATGATGGTGCTGGCCTACACTGTTGGTGGTGTGGCATGATGGTGCTGGCTGCTGGCCTACACTGTTGGTGGTGTGGCATGATGGTGCTGGCTGCTGGCCTACACTGTTGGTGGTGTTGCATGATGGTGCTGGCTGCTGGCCTACACTGTTGGTGGTGTGGCATGATGGTGCTGGCCTACACTGTTGGTGGTGTGGCATGATGGTGCTGGCCTACACTGTTGGTGGTGTGGCATGATGGTGCTGGCTGCTGGCCTACACTGTTGGTGGTGTTGCATGATGGTGCTGGCTGCTGGCCTACACTGTTGGTGGTGTGGCATGATGGTGCTGGCCTACACTGTTGGTGGTGTGGCATGATGGTGCTGGCTGCTGGCCTACACTGTTGGTGGTGTTGCATGATGGTGCTGGCCTACACTGTTGGTGGTGTTGCATGATGGTGCTGGCTGCTGGCCTACACTGTTGGTGGTGTTGCATGATGGTGCTGGCCTACACTGTTGGTGGTGTTGCATGATGGTGCTGGCTGCTGGCCTACACTGTTGGTGGTGTTGCATGATGGTGCTGGCCTACACTGTTGGTGGTGTGGCATGATGGTGCTGGCTGCTGGCCTACACTGTTGGTGGTGTTGCATGATGGTGCTGGCCTACACTGTTGGTGGTGTGGCATGATGGTGCTGGCCTACACTGTTGGTGGTGTGGCATGATGGTGCTGGCCTACACTGTTGGTGGTGTGGCATGATGGTGCTGGCCTACACTGTTGGTGGTGTGGCATGATGGTGCTGGCTGCTGGCCTACAGTGTTGGTGGTGTGGCATGATGGTGCTGGCTGCTGGCCTACACTGTTGGTGGTGTTGCATGATGGTGCTGACCTACACTGTTGGTGGTGTGGCATGATGGTGCTGGCCTACACTGTTGGTGGTGTGGCATGATGGTGCTGGCTGCTGGCCTACACTGTTGGTGGTGTGGCATGATGGTGCTGGCCTACACTGTTGGTGGTGTGGCATGATGGTGCTGGCTGCTGGCCTACACTGTTGGTGGTGTTGCATGATGGTGCTGGCTGCTGGCCTACACTGTTGGTGGTGTTGCATGATGGTGCTGGCTGCTGGCCTACACTGTTGGTGGTGTGGCATGATGGTGCTGGCCTACACTGTTGGTGGTGTGCATGATGGTGCTGGCTGCTGGCCTACACTGTTGGTGGTGTGGCATGATGGTGCTGGCTGCTGGCCTACACTGTTGGTGGTGTTGCATGATGGTGCTGGCCTACACTGTTGGTGGTGTGCATGATGGTGCTGGCTGCTGGCCTACACTGTTGGTGGTGTTGCATGATGGTGCTGGCTGCTGGCCTACACTGTTGGTGGTGTTGCATGATGGTGCTGGCCTACACTGTTGGTGGTGTTGCATGATGGTGCTGGCTGCTGGCCTACACTGTTGGTGGTGTTGCATGATGGTGCTGGCTGCTGGCCTACACTGTTGGTGGTGTTGCATGATGGTGCTGGCTGCTGGCCTACACTGTTGGTGGTGTGGCATGATGGTGCTGGCTGCTGGCCTACACTGTTGGTGGTGTTGCATGATGGTGCTGGCCTACACTGTTGGTGGTGTGGCATGATGGTGCTGGCCTACACTGTTGGTGGTGTGGCATGATGGTGCTGGCCTACACTGTTGGTGGTGTTGCATGATGGTGCTGGCTGCTGGCCTACACTGTTGGTGGTGTTGCATGATGGTGCTGGCCTACACTGTTGGTGGTGTGCATGATGGTGCTGGCTGCTGGCCTACACTGTTGGTGGTGTGGCATGATGGTGCTGGCTGCTGGCCTACACTGTTGGTGGTGTGGCATGATGGTGCTGGCTGCTGGCCTACACTGTTGGTGGTGTGGCATGATGGTGCTGGCCTACACTGTTGGTGGTGTGGCATGATGGTGCTGGCTGCTGGCCTACACTGTTGGTGGTGTGGCATGATGGTGCTGGCCTACACTGTTGGTGGTGTTGCATGATGGTGCTGGCTGCTCGCCTACACTGTTGGTGGTGTGGCATGATGGTGCTGGCCTACACTGTTGGTGGTGTTGCATGATGGTGCTGGCCTACACTGTTGGTGGTGTTGCATGATGGTGCTGGCTGCTGGCCTACACTGTTGGTGGTGTGGCATGATGGTGCTGGCCTACACTGTTGGTGGTGTGGCATGATGGTGCTGGCCTACACTGTTGGTGGTGTTGCATGATGGTGCTGGCTGCTGGCCTACACTGTTGGTGGTGTGGCATGATGGTGCTGGCTGCTGGCCTACACTGTTGGTGGTGTGGCATGATGGTGCTGGCTGCTGGCCTACACTGTTGGTGGTGTGGCATGATGGTGCTGGCTGCTGGCCTACAGTGTTGGTGGTGTGGCATGATGGTGCTGGCTGCTGGCCTACACTGTTGGTGGTGTGGCATGATGGTGCTGGCTGCTGGCCTACACTGTTGGTGGTGTGGCATGATGGTGCTGGCTGCTGGCCTACACTGTTGGTGGTGTGGCATGATGGTGCTGGCTGCTGGCCTACACTGTTGGTGGTGTTGCATGATGGTGCTGCTGCTGGCCTACACTGTTGGTGGTGTGGCATGATGGTGCTGGCTGCTGGCCTACACTGTTGGTGGTGTGGCATGATGGTGCTGGCTGCTGGCCTACACTGTTGGTGGTGTGGCATGATGGTGCTGGCTGCTGGCCTACACTGTTGGTGGTGTGGCATGATGGTGCTGGCTGCTGGCCTACACTGTTGGTGGTGTGGCATGATGGTGCTGGCTGCTGGCCTACACTGTTGGTGGTGTGGCATGATGGTGCTGGCTGCTGGCCTACACTGTTGGTGGTGTTGCATGATGGTGCTGGCCTACACTGTTGGTGGTGTGGCATGATGGTGCTGGCTGCTGGCCTACACTGTTGGTGGTGTGGCATGATGGTGCTGGCCTACACTGTTGGTGGTGTGGCATGATGGTGCTGGCTGCTGGCCTACACTGTTGGTGGTGTGGCATGATGGTGCTGGCTGCTGGCCTACACTGTTGGTGGTGTGGCATGATGGTGCTGGCTGCTCGCCTACACTGTTGGTGGTGTGGCATGATGGTGCTGGCTGCTGGCCTACACTGTTGGTGTGTGGCATGATGGTGCTGGCTGCTGGCCTACACTGTTGGTGGTGTGGCATGATTGTGCTGGCTGCTGGCCTACACTGTTGGTGGTGTTGCATGATGGTGCTGGCTGCTGGCCTACACTGTTGGTGGTGTTGCATGATGGTGCTGGCTGCTGGCCTACACTGTTGGAGGTGTTGCATGATGGTGCTGGCCTACACTGTTGGTGGTGTGGCATGATGGTGCTGGCTGCTGGCCTACACTGTTGGTGGTGTTGCATGATGGTGCTGGCTGCTGGCCTACACTGTTGGAGGTGTTGCATCATGCCACACCACCACAGTGTAGGCCAGCAGCCAGCACCATCATGCCACACCACCAACAGTGTAGGCCGCAGCCAGCACCATTATGCACACCACCAACAGTGTAGACCAGCACCATCATGCAACACCTCCAACAGTGTAGGCCAGCAGCCAGCACCATCATGCAACACCACCAACAGTGTAGGCCAGCAGCCAGCACCATCATGCCACACCACCAACAGTGTAGGCCAGCACCATCATGCACACACCACCAACAGTGTAGGCCAGCAGCCAGCACCATCATGCCACACCACCAACAGTGTAGGCCAGCAGCCAGCACCATCATGCAACACCACCAACAGTGTAGGCCAGCAGCCAGCACAATCATGCCACACCACCAACAGTGTAGGCCAGCAGCCAGCACCATCATGCCACACCACCAGCAGTGTAGGCCAGCAGCCAGCACCATCATGCCACACCACCAACAGTGTAGGCGAGCAGCCAGCCCATCATGCCACACCACCAACAGTGTAGGCCAGCAGCCAGCACCATCATGCCACACCACCAACAGTGTAGGCCAGCAGTCAGCACCATCATGCTACACCACCAACAGTGTAGGCCAGCACCATCATGCCACACCACCAACACTGTAGGCCAGCAGCCAGCACCATCATGCCACACCACCAACAGTGTAGGCCAGCACCATCATGCAACACCACCAACAGTGTAGGCCAGCATCCAGCACCATCATGCCACACCACCAACAGTGTAGGCAGCAGCCAGCACCATCATGCCACACCACCACAGTGTAGGCCAGCAGCCAGCACCATCATGCCACACCACCAACAGTGTAGGCCAGCAGCCAGCACCATCATGCCACACCACCAACAGTGTAGGCCAGCAGCCAGCACCATCATGCCACACCACCAACAGTGTAGGCCAGCATCCAGCACCATCATGCACACCACCAACAGTGTAGCCAGCAGCCAGCACCATCATGCAACACCACCAACAGTGTAGGCCAGCAGCCAGCACCATCATGCCACACCACCAACAGTGTAGGCCAGCAGCCAGCACCATCATGCCACACCACCAACAGTGTAGGCCAGCAGCCAGCACCATCATGCCACACCACCAACAGTGTAGGCCAGCATCCAGCACCATCATGCCACACCACCAACACTGTAGGCCAGCAGCCAGCACCATCATGCCACACCACCAACACTGTAGGCCAGCAGCCAGCACCATCATGCCACACCACCAACACTGTAGGCCAGCAGCCAGCACCATCATGCCACACCACCAACACTGTAGGCCAGCAGCCAGCACCATCATGCAACACCACCAACAGTGTAGGCCAGCACCATCATGCCACACCACCAACACTGTAGGCCAGCACCATCATGCCACACCACCAACACTGTAGGCGAGCAGCCAGCACCATCATGCAACACCACCAACAGTGTAGGCCAGCACCATCATGCCACACCACCAACAGTGTAGGCCAGCAGCCCACCATGCCACACACCACCAACAGTGTAGGCCAGCAGCCAGCACCATCATGCAACACCACCAACAGTGTAGGCCAGCACCATCATGCCACACCACCAACAGTGTAGGCAGCAGCCAGCACCATCATGCCACACCACCAACAGTGTAGGCCAGCACCATCATGCCACCCACCAACAGTGTAGGCCAGCAGCCAGCACCATCATGCCACACCACCAACAGTGTAGGCCAGCAGCCAGCACCATCAGCCAACACCACCAACACTGTAGGCCAGCAGCCAGCACCATCATGCAACACCACCACATGAGGCCAGCACCATCATGCAACACCACCAACAGTGTAGGCCAGCAGCCAGCACCATCATGCAACACCACCACAGTGTAGGCCAGCACCATCATCCACACCACCAACAGTGTAGGCCCAGCACCATCATGCCACACCACCAACAGTGTAGGCCAGCACCATCATGCAAACCACCACCAACAGTGTAGGCGCAGCCAGCACCATCATGCCACACCACCAACAGTGTAGGCCAGCAGCCAGCACCATCATGCAACACCACCAACAGTGTAGGCCAGCAGCCAGCACCATCATGCACCCACCAACAGTGTAGGCCAGCAGCCAGCACCATCATGCAACACCACCAACAGTGTAGGCCAGCACCATCATGCAACACCACCAACAGTGTAGGCCAGCAGCCAGCACCATCATGCAACACCACCAACAGTGTAGGCCAGCAGCCACACCATCATGCAACACCACCAACAGTGTAGGCCAGCAACATCATGCAACACCACCACAGTGTAGGCCAGCAGCCAGCACCATCATGCCACACCACCAACAGTGTAGGCGAGCAGCCAGCACCATCATGCACACCACCAACAGTGTAGGCCAGCACCATCATGCCACACCACCAACAGTGTAGGCCAGCAGCCAGCACCATCATGCAACACCACCAACAGTGTAGCCAGCAGCCAGCACCATCATGCAACACCACCAACAGTGTAGGCCAGCAGCCAGCACCATCATGCACACCACCAGTTGTAGGCCAGCACCATCATGCCACACCACCAACAGTGTAGGCCAGCAGCCAGCACCATCATGCCACACCACCAACAGTGTAGGCCAGCACCATCATGCCACACCACCAACAGTGTAGGTCAGCACCATCATGCACACCACCAACAGTGAGGCCAGCAGCCAGCACCATCATGCCACACCACCAACCTGTAGGCCAGCAGCCAGCACCATCATGCCACACCACCAACAGTGTAGGCCAGCACCATCATGCCACACCACCAACAGTGTAGGCCAGCACCATCATGCCACACCACCAACAGTGTAGGTCAGCACCATCATGCCACACCACCAACAGTGTAGGCCAGCACCATCATGCAACACCACCAACAGTGAAGGCCAGCACCAGCACCATCATGCACACCACCAACAGTGTAGGCCAGCACCATCATGCACCACACCACCAACAGTGGTACCAGCAGCCAGCACCATCATGCAACACCACCAACAGTGAGGCCAGCACCATCATGCCACACCACCAACAGTGTAGGCAAGCAGCCAGCCCATCATGCAACACCACCAACAGTGTAGGCCAGCACCATCATGCAACACCACCAACAGTGTAGGCCAGCAGCCAGCACCATCATGCNGCCTTTGTGTCAGGTTAGGGTCAGTTTAAAGTCAGTCATGCAACGAGACACTATTCTGCCTGGTATTGGCACAGCAGTTAAATACTATCCGCAGGGGTTAGTAGCTGAATTTTTATGTGCCGTATGGTGCGGCAAATAATGTTCTTAGGGTCATCACTGGTTGCAACTACAATAAATTTGTTATCGAGTTGTTGTTCGATTATACCATGGTTCAATTTCAGGATCCAGGTTGTCAATTTAAGTGCAACACCTGAGACCTTAATTGCTTTTGTGGCTTGAAATGATTTGCTGCCAGCTGAGGATGATTCAGATTCCATGGTAACCTGACCAAGTATTGGTTGTCTTTGTAGACCACTGAATCTAGGTATTGTTTATAAGTCCAGTCATCATCTAGACTAGGATGTTCAGGGACGACGCCTAAGGTGGATATATCCCATAATTTATGTACAGGTGGATCAAGTTCATCCTTAGACATCTCTGAACATAAGTGGCGAATGTTCTCCATTTAGTCACGCAACCATCACTGGGTTGACTTGTTGGTTGTCCACAGGTGGGTTGCTTCAGACTCAATACTGGGCCAGTAAGCAAACTGCCTCATGTAGACAATAACAGGTTCATTTCCTGCCTTTTTTGTTTGTCCAGTGATGAATTTATGGTAATAGTTTGCACCTACAAGGAATCCAATATTGGAGAGGTGGCCAGACGTGATTTTGTTGCCAGTCAACTTAATTCCCTTTTCTTGTAGGAATTTGCCTGTTGTCCCTAGACCATAGACCATGAACATGCAGGTCAGATGGGATTTTGTCTACTACAATGGCTTGTACAATTCGTGCATAACCTCTTTGGTTATGCACGAATTGCTTAATGGTTGGGCCACTTTGTAGACTTGGGGTTCTGTGTTGGTCAGGAACCCTGGTATGTTCAGTTTTACCTGTCGAACAGGTTGAATTTTTGATCATCTGCCACAATCTGTGTGATAAATGTCTTTTGGGATTCTTGGTCAAGTAACCCATGAGTAGTGACCTTGACCTTTTATTCTTGATGAGTAGTTGGGCAGTGGGAAAAATCGCATTATTATCAGACTTTCTTGAATGGACACTTACATCCTGACGTACTTTACAGAACTGAACATTGGTAGAAGTTTCCTCCTCCACCTGGGGTTTGAGAAACCTCAGTCTTATGTCCCCACACAGTGCTGTATGGTGTTGACCCTTACTGCATCTATTACAGGTGCGCATTTGGGTTGCACAGGTATTGGGGTCATGTGACCATAGGCACCTAGTGCATGTATGCAACTCTTTCAGCCGCCTTACACGTGTACCACGATTAGGATAATTGGGGCAATAGTATATGGAATGTTCTTCATTACAGAACAAACACGTCATCCAGCTTACAGCACCTTTGAGTCACTGCCTTGGGGTGACACAGTAACTATAGGTTTGGAGGGACTCACTGCATATGTGCCCACATTACTTTGTTTCCACTTTGTAGTGGAGGTAGATGATTAGATTTTATTGGAGTATGGTGTGTACTCTATGATTTACTGTGGGTGGTTAACAAAAGTTTAGGTGTTGATTTACCGTCTGTGTGTTTGATTTATGTCATTCTAAAACAAAGCATAAACCTTCTTTAATCTCCTGATCTGTCTGGGAAGATTTGTTATGTAAGGAACACAATTTATCAAGTGTTTCACTGGGTAATTTGCGCCATACAATAACTTTAGTTAACCAGTCCGCGCTAGTTAGGTCTACTTTAAGGCTGAGTGCTTTGATTAATGACTCAAGCTCCAATCTAAAGGCTTAGAGTGAGTCAAAGGAACCATCTGTAGATGTTAAGTCCAACAATTTTTAACTAAAAGTGTGACTGTTCACAATGTGTTAGCATACTTATCCTTAAGGAGCTGAACTGCGAGATCTTAGCCGTCACAAATTAATATTAAATTGGATACCTCCTTTAAAGATTCATCATTTAGGTGACTTTAGGAGATCAGCCATTGCATTGTCTAATTCGGTTTCTGTTAAATTGGTGTTGGCAAGTTCAGCCAAATATTTCTCTATCTGGCACTTAACTTGCTCAAATTTATTTGCAGCTGCTTGATAGCTTCCAGTTCAATATAATCAACAGGAGATTGTTGAGACAAATCCGGGCATTTATTAATCTATCTTGTTAGGTGGCCTTTAAGACATGCAAGAATCCTTTTCAGTTTTCCTGAAGTAGTCATACTGGCTGTTTGGTTAAGCCTTGTAGGCCTTGCACAAGGGTTGCTCATAAATGATGAACAAGTTCTGGTGGTAGTAGACTAGGAATATTTTCAGTCACTAGACTACGATATCATACTTGCTGGGAAGTAGGCAGATAAATGGTAAATGATACATACAATAATTTGGGGTGTAATCAGTGTCACTATAGGGAATACCTATGTAGCTCCTCATAATCACCATTGGATGGATGGCAACACTTTTTAACACTCGAAGGTGAAATAATATTATTATGAAATAAGTATATGGTAATATTACACGTAAGTATTTACGTACAACACAATTCGTATTGTTAATGATTATAAGAATTTGCACAATGTTTAAATTCTTGCAAAGCTGTACAATCAGTTCAACCCTAGACAAATGTGATATCCTACCCTAACACCAGGTTAGCACAATTAATTAGATCAGATGAGGTTGATCATCAGCTCTAGTATAATATTGTCTCACTCTTGTATAAGAGTTGGCACTATGTTGACCAACCACACACTAGAAGGTGAAGGGACGACGACGTTTTGGTCCGTCCTGGACCATTCTCGATCGACTTGAGAATGGTCCAGGATGGACCGAAACGTCGTCGTCCCTTCACCTTCTAGTGTGTGGTTGGTCAACATACTTCAGCCACGAATTGTGACTCATCGCCTGCAGTTGGCACTAGTTAAATGGTATATTATGCAGTAAATAGAATGGTACAATATTTATGGGAGTTTATGATTTATATGTTAAATGTTTTTGTCTAAACTCAAGAGAGACATATACATTTATGGGTAAAGCCTATTATCAACTTCTTGTGTTATTTTTAATGTGTAATTAGTTAAGTGGTGAAACTAATCAAGAACTGCTGTTAATATTGTGTTGGCAGCAGTAGTTCCAATCTCTGTTATTATTGACTGAGTACTTGGTTGAGATGACTGACTGAGGCTACAGTGATTTTTTATATATTGATTTTCCATAAACCCATAATTGCTGTCTAACTCCCAGGTACCTATTTACTGCTAGGTAACAGGGGCATCAGAGTGAAAGAAATTCTGCCCATTTGTTCTGCCTCCACCAGGGATCGAACCCGGAATCTCAGGGCAAAGAATCTGAAGTGCTGTCCACTCAGCTGTCAGGCCCCTTTCCATGCACGTAATGGCGTCTTGTTTACATTCTCTGTCGCCCAGGGGCCAGATTCACGAACAGTTACGCAAGTAATTACGAACGTGTACATCTTTCCTCTATCTTTGACAGCTTTGTTTACATTGATTAAACAGTTTACAAGCATGAAAACTTCCCAATCAACTGTTGTTATTGTTATAAACAGCCTCCTGGTGCTTTGGATCTCATTAACTGTTTAATATTGTAAACAAAGCCGCCAAAGATTGAGAGAAGATGTACACGTTCGTAAGTGTTTGCGTAACTGCTTCATGAATCTGCTCCCAGACTCTTATGTCCTCTTGGCATCCACATAAAAATACGGTTCTATTTCTCTCTTTTATTGACAATTTTAATCTACCTTTAATTTTATTGTAGATTTCATTAAGCTAAAGCATGGAGAACACATTTCTATTAAGTTTAATCACTAAACTGTTAGTTTAAAGATACGTGCTGAGTAAATGATTGTATTGATGACGTCATGGACCTCCTGTTATATATAATCCTTTTATGATTTACTAATGTAAATTAACCACATTTTATAGCGGTTAGTAATCTAGTATGTTAGTGTGGGACTTCCGACACTAATTACTCCCCCATATCTAACCCCCTTCCCCTTCTCTCTCCCCTTACCCCCCGCATCTCACCCCTTCCCCTTCTCTCTCCCCCTACTCCCCCGCGTCTCACCCCCTTCCTTCTCTCTCCCCCTACTCCCCCGCATCACACCCCTTCCCCTTCTCTCTTCCCCTACTCCCCCGCATCTCACCCCTTAGCCAACTCTAGCCAAACCTCTCCCTCCCCAGATTTAATTACAGCTATTACCAATAATCTTTCCATATATGTGTATTCTCTCCATGTTCTTAAAATATTCTCCAAAATTCCATTCCATATTTGTATGTTCTCTCCATGTTCTGCAAATGTTCACAGTATGTTCTCTGTACAACTTGTTACACATTATTCATGTTCTCTGCATGTTCACTGTGATCATCACTTTCTCTTACATGTTCTCTGTGTCTTTAAAATCAAATTGTATGATTGTTTCTGTCATTCAGTAAATAGTTCATTGTTATCTATTATTTACCCAATGAACACTGGGAGAAAAAAGGATTTATATTATTTACTTGAATTTACTTTATTTTAGTTTTAAAATGGACTGCATTTTAATATTTAACCTGCTAGGTGATTATCCATACACGTAGCGAGGCTTTAACTGTACATATAGCTTATACCACAATTGGTGGTTATAAATAAGCTAAAGTATAATGTGTGTTATTATTATTGTTGTATGTGTTATTAACCGCATTATTGATCGTCAACAAGTTGCTACAAAGTATTTATTTAGTCATTTATTTAATTATTTACAAATTTATTTAGTCATTTAAAAGTTATTTATTAAAAATTATTTATTATTCTTAGTTACAAATTATTTAATTGCAATTTATATAGCTTTCAAATTATTTAGTTACAAATTCATTAGTTACAAAGTATTTATTAATTCATTTATTGAGTTTTATTTTCAAACAACTGTGTCATTGTATTTCATTATCAACTTAATATTTCTTACGGACATCCTCAAAGATTTCAAAATACTATTCATGCCTTCAAAGTTATTCTCAGTCCTCAAAGATAATCTCAGAAACATTAGGAATCCTTTCAAGCATTAAAAAACTCTTTCTGTGTCGTAATTGCTTAAGAATGATACTTTGCAATCATCTTCATTCATTAATTAATCTCTCCAAGACCCCAATAATACATTCCAAAATCACTTTAATTAACATTTGTACTTTCTAAGAAAACTTTGAGCACCAAAGAAACTTTCTAAGACATCTTTGAGTGTCAAAGATATTCTCTAAGACATCTTTGTGCATTTAAAGAATCTCTCCGAGACATAAATAAAATGTTATGATATAATTTAATTATCATTTTCACTCTTTAACACAACATTATATAAAAGAAGTACTCTTTAGAACTTCTTTGTACATCAAATAGTACATCAATAATAATACTCAAATAATAATCGTTTTCTGTACAATATGTAAACTAAAGATTGTGCTAAATTTATTAAGACACGGCATTATATAGTCACAAACAACCTTTAAGAAATATATCAAACTAAAAATGCACAACTTTATGCACTAATAAACTTACACTTCAAGCAAAAATGAATAAAACAATTTCTATCAACTTAATACAAAGGTAGTAAGACCAGCATATTATCAGCATTTTACTATGTTTAACATCTCTGATAATAATAACTCTCTGACAAGACTTGAGTATTAATGTAACTAGTTCACCTTTTTGTAACAACTTGTGTTTCCGTTTATTCATGACCTAACCCAACATAACTTATGTATCCTCCCCTACCTAGCCAAACTTGTCTGATGTAACTTACGTAAATTAATTCACCTAATGTAACTTTTCTGCCCTGATATATCCTAACTTACACAACCGACCAAATAATCTGACTTACATAACTCACCTAACATAACTTATCTAAGACATCCTCACAGAAACAAAACTGACAAAAACGATAACAAATGCAGTGTTCCCACAGGACTATTATGTTATGAGGAAAGAGAGGGAAGGAAGAGGTGGTGGTGGTGTAGCTCTACTGGTAAGAAAAGGCTGGGAGATTGAGGGGATGGTTATTCAGGGCTGTGAAGGTTTCAGTGACTACATAGCAGGTACCATAACAAATGGAGGGAAGAACATTATAGTCGTAGTCATATATAATCCACCACCAAATGACAGAAGACCTAGACAGGAATATGATAGAAACAACATGGCCACCATTAACATAATAGAAAGAGCAGCTTCTGTTGCTATCAGGAATGAATCTGGACTACTAATTATGGGAGACTTGAACCATGGGAAGATAGATTGGAAGAACAGAGACCCGCATGGAGGACCAGAAACATGGAGAGCTAAGCTGCTGGACGTGACAACAAGAAACTTTCTAAACCAGCACATCAAGGATCCAACAAGTTTGAGAGGAGAAGATGAACCAGCAATGCTTGATTTGATATTTACCCTAAATGAGTGGGATATAAGGGAAGTTAAGATGGAAGCACCCTTGGGAATGAGTGACCACAGTGTATTGAACTTTGAGTACCTGGTAGAGCTAGGAATTATCTCCCCCAAAAAGGAACTAGGAATCAAAAGGCTGGCATACCGCAAGGGGAATTATGAACAGATAAGGAGTTTCCTAAGTGAAATACCTTGGGACACAGAACTCAGAGATAAGTCTGTACAGGGTATGATGGACTATGTTACCCAAAAGTGTCAGGAGGCAGTAAACAGGTTCATCCCGGCCCAAAGGGAAAAATCCGAGAAACAACAGAAGAATCCATGGTATAATAGGGCATGTATGGAAGCGAAGAAACTGAACAAAAGGGCGTGGAGGAACTTCCGGAATAACAGAACACCAGAAAGCAGAGAGAGATACCAGAGAACCAGGAATGAGTACGTCAGGGTGAGAAGAGAAGCAGAGAAAAGTTTTGAAAATGATATAGCAAACAAAGCCAAGACCGAACCAAAGCTGCTCCACAGTCACATCAGAAGGAAAACAACAGTGAAAGAACAGGTATTGAAACTTAGAACAGGCGAGGACAGGTATACAGAGAATGACAAAGAGGTGTGTGAAGAACTCAACAAGAGGTTCCAGGAGGTCTTCACAATAGAACAAGGTGAGGTCACTGTGCTAGGAGAAAGGGAGGTAAACCAGGCGGCCTTGGAGGAGTTCGAAATTACGAGAGAGGAGGTCAAGAGACACCTGCTGGATCTGGATGTTTGAAAGGCTGTTGGACCAGACGGGATCTCACCTTGGTTACTGAAAGAGTGTGCAGAGGCACTTTGCTTGCCACTCTCCATAGTGTATAGTAAGTCACTGGAGACGGGAGATATACCAGAAATATGGAAGACGGCGAATGTGGTCCCAATATACAAAAAGGGCGACAGGCAAGAGGCACTGAACTTCAGGCCAGTGTCCTTGACTTGTATACCATGCAAGGTGATGGAGAAGATCGTGAGAAAAAACCTGGTAACACATCTGGAGAGAAGGGACTTCGTGACAAATTGCCAACATGGGTTCAGGGAGGGTAAATCTTGCCTTACAGGCTTGATAGAATTCTACGATCAGGTGACAAAAATTAAGCAAGAAAGAGAGGGCTGGGCAGATTGCATTTTCTTCGATTGTCGGAAAGCCTTTGACACAGTACCGCACAAGAGGCTGGTACATAAGCTGGAGAGACAGGCAGGTGTATCTGGTAAGGTGCTCCAGTGGATAAGGGAATACCTAAGCAATAGGAAGCAGAGAGTTACGGTGAGGGGTTAGACCTCCGACTGGCGTGAAGTCACCAGTGGAGTCCCACAGGGCTCTGTACTCGGTCCTATCTTGTTTCTGATATATGTAAATGATCTCCCGGAGGGTATCCATTCATTTCTCTCAATGTTTGCGGACGATGCCAAAATTGTGAGAAGGATTAAAACAGAAGAGGACTGTTTGAGGCTTCAAGAAGACCTAGACAAGCTGAAGGAATGGTCGAACAAATGGTTATTAGAGTTTAACCCAACCAAATGTAATGTAATGAAGATAGGTGTAGGGAGAAGGAGGCCAGATACAAGGTACCATCTGGGAGAGGAAATTCTTCAGGAGTCAGAGAAAGAAAAAAGACTTGGGGGTTGATATCACGCCAGACCTGTCTCCTGCAGCACATATCATGAGGATAACATCAGCGGCATATGCCAGGCTGGCCAACATACGAACGGCATTCAGAAACTTGTGTAAAGAATCATTCAGAACTTTGTATACCACATATGTCAGGCCAATCCTGGAGTATGCAGCCCCAGCTTGGAGTCCATATCTAGTCAAGGATAAGACTAAACTGGAAAAGGTTCAAAGGTTTGCCACCAGACTAGTACTCAAGCTGAGAGGTATGAGCTACGAGGAGAGACTACGGGAATTAAACCTCACTTCGCTGGAAGAGAGAAGAGTTAGGGGGAACATGATCACCACATTTAAGATTCTGAAGGGAATTGATAGGGTAGATAAAGACAGGCTATTTAGCACAAGGGGCACACGCACTAGGGGACACAGGTGGAAACTGAGTGCCCAAATGAGCCACAGAGATATTAGAAAGAACTTTTTCAGTGTCAGAGTGGTTGACAAATGGAATGCATTAGGAAGTGATGTGGTGGAGGCTGACTCCATACACAGTTTCAAATGTAGATATGATAGAGCCCAATAGGCTCAGGAAGCTGTACACCTGTTGATTGACGGTTGAGAGGCGGGACCAAAGAGCCAGAGCTCAACCCCCGCAAACACAACTAGGTGAGTACATCATCTTATTCCCTCTGAAACATCAACTCTTCATTTATTTGTTAAAGATTGGGTGTTTAATCATTTCAAGGGGCGGTTATTTAAGATGGATGTTTATACATTTCAAGGGAATTTATTAAAAATAGGGTAGTTAAGCATTTCGAAGGATTTTGTTAAAGATAGGTGCTTGGTCATTTCTAGGGGTATTTATTAATGTTCGGGTATTTAAAGCATCATCATGGATTATTTCTTAAAGATTGGGTATTTCATGCATTTCATGAGATTTTGTAAAAGATAGGTGTTTTATGCATTTTCAAAGTATTTGGCATATATTGGCATTTATGTAGTTCAAAGAATATTTGTTAGAGATGTGAGTTTAAGCACTTTGTATTTTTTTTATTTTTAGTTCATCAAGTCTCTCAAAAGTTGTATTTATTATGTTTGATATAATTGTTCTTATTCTTCACCCTTTCTGATCTTAGTGTATTTATTGTGTTAGATATAATTTGTTCTTATTCTTTGACCTTTAGCCTAACATTTCAGATGTAATGTATTGTTTTGACATATTTTTTTTCTTATTTTTGTCTTTCACCTAATCTTACAGATGATATAGTTTATTTGTTTTCTTTTGTTTATTGTGTCGGACATATTTATTGAATATATTTTCCTTAAGTATGCTATTTCTGACTTAAAGATTGTTTAATATTTTGGCAGTTACTTGTTTGGTGAGGAGAGGACTGTGAGTGTTATAGAGGCCTAGTGTTTTGCCGAAGAAGATGTCAATTAATCATTTAATGCCATGTGTATTATTTAGTTTAGATTTCTAATTTATATTGCGAAGTGCATTTATGAGGTTGTCTGTGGTTGATTTGTGAAGTCTGAAGGTTTATTTGTCTGTTTCAAATGGTGCTTTTCACATGCTTGCTATGAGGAAGGTACAATAGTTTGAAGCAATGTTGCAAACTTATCATTCATATCCCAAAACAAAAAAGAAAAGGTACTAGTAATATTGTACTCATGCTAGATCATTACCTGATTTCAATGTCTAACAAATTAAATTTGACACAACATAATCTAACATGGTGCAACCTAATGATGTTTACGGTTTTAAATCAGAAAGAGCGCTCTCTACTAATTAGCCACCTACGATAATACAATACCCAAATATTGCCTTGAGAGAACCTCACCATATTAACCTTAGATTGATAGTACTTGAATGATCAAGTCCACTACAGGCTCACCATAACCTGTGCTACTTGTAACTTCTGTTCCTAGTAGCTAAATCTTAAACATCAACAACATCCACTACGGGCTCACTTTAGCCCATTAGCTGAATCTAAAACAACAACATCTGTATGATCATGAACCTAAGGTTTTTGTTGCTGCTGAACAGTGTAACCCAATGACAACCATTTATTTTTCTAATTTGTATTAAGAGATATGCATTGTGCAGGAACTACGATCTAAACATATTAAGTAAATGTTCGTTATCGGCAGATTTGGGCATCAATGGGATACAATTTCGTGGGCGTGCAGGCGCAGTTTCCTGCAGAGGTAGCTGTTGGATGTCAGCTGAAGGTCGGGATACAGATAGCCAACAACGGTTGGGCGGCGCCAATCAATTATCGGTCAGCCCAGGTAAGGAAAACTGTATTAATGGATTATTTAATGTCACACTGCTCCCATACAAGCAACATATTATTTCTATTCAATTTTTTCATCGCAAACCTGTTTCCAACACAAGTACCACTGTGATCTGCCTTCCCTCATGTNACACCTTCCCTCACTGTAACCAACACCTTCCCTCACTATAACCAACACCTTCCCTCACTGTAACCAACACCTTCCCTCACTATTACCAACACCTTCCCTCACTATAACCAACACCTTCCCTCACTATAACCAACATCGTCCAACACTATACCAACACCTTCCCTCACCATAACCAACACCTTCCCTCACTATAACCAACACCTTCCCTCACTATAACCAACACCGTCCCTCACTATAACCAACACCGTCCCTCACTATAACCAACACCTTCCCTCACTATAACCAACACCTTCCCTCACTATAACAAACACCTTCCCTCACTATAACCAACACTGTCCCTCACTATAACCAACACCGTCCCTCACTATAACAAACACCCTCCCTCACCATAACCATCACCTTCCCTCACTATAACCAACACAGTCCCTTACCATAATCAACTTAGTCTCTCACTATAACCAAAACAGTCCCGTCACAATAACAAACTACCTGCTCATCACATATCACTCTGACGTACCTGCTCATCACATAACACACTGACCTACCTGCTCATCACATAACACACTGACCTACCTGCTCATCACATAACACACTGACCTACCTGCTCATCACATAACACACTGACCTACCTGCTCATCACATAACACACTGACCTACCTGCTCATCACATAACACACTGACCTACCTGCTCATCACACAACACACTGACGTACCTGCTCATCGCATAACACTCACTGACCTACCTGCTTATCACATAACACACTGACGTACCTGCTCATCACATAACACTCACTGACCTACCTGCTCATCACACAACACACTGACGTACCTGCTCATCACATAACACTCACTGACCTACCTGCTCATCACATAACACTCACTGACCTACCTGCTCATCACACAACACACTGACGTACCTGCTCATCACATAACACTCACTGACCTACCTGCTCATCACACAACACACTGACGTACCTGCTCATCACATAACACTCACTGACCTACCTGCTCATCACATAACACACTGACCTACCTGCTCATCACACAACACTCACTGACCTACCTGCTCATCACATAACACTCACTGACCTACCTGCTCATCACACAACACTCACTGACCTACCTGCTCATCACATAACACACTGACCTACCTGCTCATCACATAACACTTGACGTACCTGCTCATCACATAACACTCACTGACCTACCTGCTCATCACATAACACACTGACCTACCTGCTCATCACATAACACACTGACCTACCTGCTCATCACATAACACACTGACCTACCTGCTCATCACATAACACACTGACCTACCTGCTCATCACATAACACACTGACCTACCTGCTCATCACATAACACACTGACCTACCTGCTCATCACACAACACACTGACGTACCTGCTCATCGCATAACACTCACTGACCTACCTGCTCATCACATAACACACTGACCTACCTGCTCATCACATAACACACTGACCTACCTGCTCATCACATAACACACTGACCTACCTGCTCATCACATAACACACTGACCTACCTGCTCATCACATAACACACTGACCTACCTGCTCATCACATAACACTTGACGTACCTGCTCATCACATAACACTCACTGACCTACCTGCTCATCACATAACACTCACTGACCTACCTGCTCATCACACAACACTCACTGACCTACCTGCTCATCACATAACACACTGACCTACCTGCTCATCACATAACACACTGACGTACCTGCTCATCACATAACACTCACTGACCTACCTGCTCATCACACAACACACTGACCTACCTGCTCATTACACAACACACTGACCTACCTGCTCATCACACAACACACTGACGTACCTGCTCATCACATAACACTCACTGACCTACCTGCTCATCACATAACACTCACTGACCTACCTGCTCATCACATAACACACTGACCTACCTGCTCATCACACAACACACTGACCTACCTGCTCATCACATAACACACTGACCTACCTGCTCATCACATAACACACTGACCTACCTGCTCATCACATAACACTCACTGACTTACCTGGTCATCACATAACACTCACTGACCTACCTGCTCATCACATAACACACTGACGTACCTGCTCATCACACAACACTCACTGACCTACCTGCTCATCACATAACACACTGACGTACCTGCTCATCACACAACACTCACTGACCTACCTGCTCATCACATAACACACTGACGTACCTGCTCATCACATAACACACTGACCTTCCTGCTCATCACATAACACACTGACCTACCTGCTCATCACATAACACACTGACCTACCTGCTCATCACATAACACACTTACCAACCTGCTCATCACATAAAACACTGACCTACCAGCTCATCACATAACACACTGACCTACCTGTTCATCACATAACACACTTGCCTACCTGCTCCTCACACAACACACAGACCTACCTGCTCATCACATAACACACTGACCTACCTGCTCATCACATAACACACTGACTCACCTGCTCATCACATAACACACTGACCTACCTGCTCATCACATAACACTCACTGACCTACCTGCTCATCACATAACACACTGACCTACCTGCTCATCACATAACACACTGACCTACCTGCTCATCACATAACACACAGACCTACCTGCTCATCACATAACACACTGACCTACCTGCTCATCACATAACACACTGACCTACCTGCTCATCACATAACACACTGACCTACCTGCTCATCACATAACACACTGACCTACCTGCTCATCACATAACACACTGACCTACCTGCTCATCACATAACACACTGACCTACCTGCTCATCACATAACACACTGACCTACCTGCTCATCACATAACACACTAACATAGGCCTGCGTCTCTAACTCCCACAGATCAAGCTGCCCAACAGCACTGAAGGAGATGGCGGAACTCCACTACAGTTACCTTAATGTTGACTACAATACAGTGGTGCTCGATGCTTGGAGGACCCAAGGCTGCTTTAACACGGTCAGTCCCGCCGGCTGCTAAGCGAGGGCGTGTGGCAGAGGGCGTGTGGCAGAGGGCGTGTGGTGGAGTGCGTGTGGCAGAGGGCGTGTGGCAGAGGGCGTGTGGCAGAGGGCGTGTGGCAGAGGGCGTGTGGCAGAGGGCGTGCGGCAGAGGGCGTGTGGCAGAGGGCGTGTGGCAGAGGGCGTGTGGCAGAGGGCGTGTGGCAGAGGGCGTGTTGCAGAGGGCGTGTGGCAGAGGACGTGTGGCAGAGGGCATGTGGCAGAGGGCATGTGGCAGAGGGCGTGTGGCAGAGGGCGTGTGGCAGAGGACGTGTGGCAGAGGGCATGTGGCAGAGGGCATGTGGCAGAGGGCGTGTGGCAGAGGACGTGTGGCAGAGGGCGTGTGGCAGAGGACGTGTGGCAGAGGGCATGTGGCAGAGGGCATGTGGCAGAGGGCGTGTGGCAGAGGGCGTGTGGCAGAGGGCGTGTGGCAGAGGACGTGTGGCAGAGGAAGTGTGGCAGAGGGCGTGTGGCAGAGGGTGTGTGGCAGAGGACGTGTGTGGCAGAGGGCGTGTGGCAGAGGGCGTGTGGCAGAGGACGTGTGTGGCAGAGGGCGTGTGGCAGAGGACGTGTGGCAGAGGACGTGTGGCAGAGGGCGTGTGGCAGAGAGCATGTGGCAGAGGGCGTGTGGCAGAGGGCGTGTGGCAGAGGACGTGTGGCAGAGGACGTGTGGCAGAGGACGTGTGGCAGAGGACGTGTGGCAGAGGGCGTGTGGCAGAGGACGTGTGGCAGAGGACGTGTGGCAGAGGACGTGTGGCAGAGGACGTGTGGCAGAGGGCGTGTGGCAGAGGACGTGTGGCAGAGGACGTGTGTGGCAGAGGGCGTGTGGCAGAGGACGTGTGGCAGAGGGTGTGTGGTGGAGTGCGTGTGGCAGAGGGCGTGTGGCAGAGGGCGTGTGGCAGAGGACGTGTGGCAGAGGGCGTGTGGCAGAGGACATGTGGCAGAGGGCGTGTGGCAGAGGACATGTGGCAGAGGACGTGTGGCAGAGGACGTGTGGCAGAGGAAGTGTGGCAGAGGAAGTGTGGCAGAGGACGTGTGGCAGAGGACGTGTGGCAGAGGGCGTGTGGCAGAGGAAGTGTGGCAGAGGACGTGTGGCAGAGGACGTGTGGCAGAGGGCGTGTGGCAGAGGACGTGTGGCAGAGGAAGTGTGGCAGAGGACGTGTGGCAGAGGACATGTGGCAGAGGGCGTGTGGCAGAGGACGTGTGGCAGAGGGCGTGTGGCAGAGGACGTGTGGCAGAGGAAGTGTGGCAGAGGACGTGTGGCAGAGGACGTGTGGCAGAGGACGTGTGGCAGAGGACGTGTGGCAGAGGAAGTGTGGCAGAGGACATGTGGCAGAGGAAGTGTGGCAGAGGACGTGTGGCAGAGGACGTGTGGCAGAGGACGTGTGGCAGAGGACGTGTGGCAGAGGGCGTGTGGCAGAGGACGTGTGGCAGAGGACGTGTGGCAGAGGGCGTGTGGTAGAGGGCGTGTGGCAGAGGACGTGTGGCAGAGGACGTGTGGCAGAGGACGTGTGGCAGAGGACGTGTGGCAGAGAGCGTGTGGTAGAGGGCGTGTGGCAGAGGACGTGTGGCAGAGGGCGTGTGGCAGAGGACGTGTGGCAGAGGACGTGTGGCAGAGGACGTGTGGCAGAGGAAGTGTGGCAGAGGTCATGTGGCAGAGG
The DNA here is from genome assembly GCA_020271785.1 of Procambarus virginalis. Lineage (NCBI taxonomy): Eukaryota > Metazoa > Arthropoda > Malacostraca > Decapoda > Cambaridae > Procambarus > Procambarus virginalis. The sequence continues at coordinate 88,037 of WNGS01104901.1, forward strand.
ACGTGTGGCAGAGGACGTGTGGCAGAGGACGTGTGGCAGAGGACATGTGGCAGAGGACGTGTGGCAGAGGACGTGTGGCAGAGGACGTGTGGCAGAGGAAGTGTGGCAGAGGGCGTGTGGCAGAGGACGTGTGGCAGAGGACATGTGGCAGAGGACATGTGGCAGAGGACGTGTGGCAGAGGACGTGTGGCAGAGGACGTGTGGCAGAGGACGTGTGGCAGAGGACGTGTGGCAGAGGACGTGTGGCAGAGGACGTGTGGCAGAGAGCGTGTGGTAGAGGGCGTGTGGCAGAGGACGTGTGGCAGAGGGCGTGTGGCAGAGGACGTGTGGCAGAGGACGTGTGGCAGAGGGCGTGTGGCAGAGGACGTGTGGCAGAGGGCGTGTGGCAGAGGACGTGTGGCAGAGGACGTGTGGCAGAGGACGTGTGGCAGAGGAAGTGTGGCAGAGGTCATGTGGCAGAGGACGTGTGGCAGAGGACGTGTGGCAGAGGACGTGTGGCAGAGGACATGTGGCAGAGGACGTGTGGCAGAGGACGTGTGGCAGAGGAAGTGTGGCAGAGGGCGTGTGGCAGAGGACGTGTGGCAGAGGACATGTGGCAGAGGACGTGTGGCAGAGGACGAGTGGCAGAGGACGTGTGGCAGAGGACGTGTGGCAGAGGACGTGTGGTAGAGGACGTGTGGCAGAGGACGTGTGGCAGAGGACGTGTGGCAGAGGACGTGTGGCAGAGGACGTGTGGCAGAGGAAGTGTGGCAGAGGGCGTGTGGCAGAGGGCGTGTGGCAGAGGGCGTGTGGCAGAGGGCGTGTGGCAGAGGGCGTGTGGCATAGGGCGTGTGGCAGAGGAAGTGTGGCAGAGGGCGTGTGGCAGAGGGCGTGTGGAAGAGGACGTGTGGCAGAGGGCGTGTGGCAGAGGGCGTGTGGAAGAGGACGTGTGGCAGAGGGCGTGTGGCAGAGGGCGTGTGGCAGAGGGCGTGTGGAAGAGGACGTGTGGCAGAGGGCGTGCGGCAGAGGGCGTGTGGCAGAGGAAGTGTGGCAGAGGACGTGTGGCAGAGGGCGTGTGGAAGAGGACGTGTGGCAGAGGGCGTGTGGCAGAGGGCGTGTGGCAGAGGGCGTGTGGCAGAGGGCGTGTGGCAGAGGACGTGTGGCAGAGGACGTGTGGTAGAGGACGTGTGGCAGAGGACGTGTGGCAGAGGACGTGTGGCAGAGGAAGTGTGGCAGAGGACGTGTGGCAGAGGGCGTGTGGCAGAGGACGTGTGGCAGAGGACGTGTGGCAGAGGACGTGTGGCAGAGGACGTGTGGCAGAGGGCGTGTGGTAGAGGACGTGTGGCAGAGGACATGTGGTAGAGGACGTGTGGCAGAGGACGTGTGGCAGAGGACGTGTGGCAGAGGACGTGTGGCAGAGGGCGTGTGGCAGAGGACGTGTGGCAGAGGGCGTGTGGCAGAGGAAGTGTGGCAGAGGACGTGTTGCAGAGGAAGTGTGGCAGAGGACGTGTGGCAGAGGACGTGTGGCAGAGGACGTGTGGCAGAGGACGTGTGGCAGAGGACGTGTGGCAGAGGAAGTGTGGCAGAGGACGTGTGGCAGAGGACGTGTGGCAGAGGACGTGTGGCAGAGGACTTGTGGCAGAGGACGTGTGGCAGAGGGCGTGTGGCAGAGGACTTGTGGCAGAGGACGTTTGGCAGAGGACGTGTGGCAGAGGGCGTGTGGCAGAGGACGTGTGGCAGAGGACGTGTGGCAGAGGACGTGTGGTAGAGGGCGTGTGGCAGAGGGCGTGTGGCAGAGGACGTGTGGCAGAGGGCGTGTGGCAGAGGACGTGTGGCAGAGGAAGTGTGGCAGAGGGCGTGTGGCAGAGGACGTGTGGCAGAGGGTATTTGGCAGAGGGCGTGTGGCAGAGGGTGTGTGGTAGAGGGCGTGTGGCAGAGGACGTGTGGCAGAGGGCGTGTGGCAGAAGGCGTGTGATAGAGGGCGTGTGGCAGAAGGTGTGTGGTAGAGGGCGTGTGGCAGAGGACGTGTGGCAGAGGACGTGTTGCAGAGGGCGTGTGGTGGAGGGCGTGTGGTGGAGGGCGTGTGGTGGAGGGCGTGTGGCAGAGGGCGTGTGGCAGAGGGCGTGTGGCAGAGGGCGTATGGCAGAGGGCGTGTGGCAGAGGACGTGTTGCAGAGGGCGTGTGGCAGAGGACGTGTGTGGCAGAGGGCGTGTGGCAGAGGGCGTGTGGCAGAGGGCGTGTGACAGAGGGCGTGTGGCAGAGAGCGTGAGGGAGATGTGTGGCAGAGGAGGTGGGGTATGTGTGTGGCAGAGGGGGTGGGGGGAGGTGTTTGGCAGAGGGCGTGAGGGAGATGTGTGGCAGAGGGCGTGGGGACGGCCTGTGACAGAGGGCGTCGGGGGGGCCTGTGATGTGTGGACGGGGCGGGGGTGGGTGGTCTCTGGAAGTAATATGGGACAGGGATGTATGACTGGGTAGGAGAGGAAGTAATCTGTGGAAGGTATGTAGGAGAGGGTGGGTGAGGAAGTGTAATCAGGGGCAGAGATGTATGACAGGGTGAGTGAAAGAGTAATCTGGGACATGGATGTATGACAGGGTGGGTGACACCTAGTAGCTTATTATGGTCTGAGTTTCGTTAGGATCAATTACCAAATTCCGAGGTGGTTCTGGATTCTCCGTGGGAGCAGTGACATTGGTCACAATGACTTGTGGCTTTTGTTCAGGCCACTGGTCACTAACTAGCCATTGAGGTCCATTGAACCACATCTCTGCTTTGGCTAACTGCCACAAAGTCAGGCCTCGGGAGAGATAGTCAGCTGGATTCTCTTTAGTGGGTACATATCTCAGTTTGTACCCTGCTGACAACTCTCGTATTTCCTTATCGCGGTTACTCACGTAAGAAGTTTTACTATTGTTATTTTTCATCCACTGTAGCACTGCCTCATTATCTGCCCATACCACTGTTTCTTCACAGTAGATGTTACTTAAGGTTTTGGTCAGTTAATGTGCCAATTTTACTCCATGCAGTACTGGCTGTTAATTCCAGTTGTGGCTATGACTGTTTCTTCAACGGTGCCACCCTGGTTTTTGATGTAAGCAAATTTGCTTGCTCATTAGTTATTAGGTAAGCTTCTGTGCCATAAGCCTTTCCTGAGGCATCACAGAACACATGTAGCTTAATTGGTTGATTTTGATGTCCTATGTTTCGAGTGAACGTGACAGACTCTAGGATACGTAGATGCTTCACAAGCCCCTGCCACATTTCTTGCAAGACAGGTGTTAGTGGATTATCCCAGCCAAATTTCTCTTGCCAGCATTCCCATATTATCAACTTCCCATTTATCAATATAGGACTTAATAGTCCCAAGGGGTCGAATGGTTTGCTGACTTGGGATAGAAGTGTCCTCATTGTTAGGTTGGTGGTATTTGGTTCCACCGATTTGATGGTGAACTGCTCTGAAGTTGTATCTCATTCGACACCTAGTACCTTTATCTCCTTGGGTACCTTGTATTCCGGAAAATTCTGATTCGATCAGTTGTTCTAAGCTGGTATTATTGGGGGAGGGGGGTTGCATGACTGAAGAGACATATTTGCCCCCAACAAATCTCGATTGGCCTCATGATATATGTTTTGCAACTTATTTTCACTTCTAGTTGTTCCTTGGAAATTGTCCATATACAGGTTGTGGCTAATTTACGTTATATTTGGGCTATTAGACTTCTGCAAGTGAGTTTAAGATTGCTAGAAGCAGAAACGGTGATGAAGTAACTCTAAACAAAACTGAAGCAAACCTCTATGTGATTATTTCACTGTTTGGATCACTAGGATCCTTGATCCATAGGAACTTTGTATAGTTATGGTCTTCTTCCTTGAGATCTACCCTAAAGAATGCCTTATTGATGTCGGTCATGTATGCATAAGTCTCTATGCGGAAGTTTAACAGCACATCGTACAGCCTTTGTGTCAGGTTAGGGTCAGTTTAAAGTCAGTCATGCAACGAGACACTATTCTGCCTGGTATTGGCACAGCAGTTAAATACTATCCGCAGTGGGTTAGTAGCTGAATTTTTATGTGCCGTATGGTGCGGCAAATAATGTTCTTCCTTAGGGTCATCACTGGTTGCAACTACAATAAATTTGTTATCGAGTTGTTGTTCGATTATACCATGGTTCAATTTCAGGATCCCAGGTTGTCAATTTAAGTGCAACACCTGAGACCTTAATTGCTTTTGTGGCTTGAAATGATTTGCTGCCAGCTGAGGATGATTCAGATTCCATGGTAACCTGACCAAGTATTAGTTGTCTTTGTAGACCACTGAATCTAGGTATTGTTTATAAGTCCAGTCATCATCTAGACTAGGTTGTTCAGGGACGACGCCTAAGGTGGATATATCCCATAATTTATGTACAGGTGGATCAAGTTCATCCTTAGACATCTCTGAACATAAGTGGCGAATGTTCTCCATTTAGTCACGCAACCATCACTGGGTTGACTTGTTGGTTGTCCACAGGTGTGGGTTGCTTCAGACTCAATACTGGGCCAGTAAGCAAACTGCCTCATGTAGACAATAACAGGTTCATTTCAATAACAGGCCAGACGTGATTTTGTTGTCAGTCAACTTAATTCCCTTTTCTTGTAGGAATTTGCCTGTTGTCCCTAGACCATAGACCATGAACATGCAGGTCAGATGGGATTTTGTCTACTACAATGGCTTGTACAATTCGTGCATAACCTCTTTGGTTATGCACGAATTGCTTAATGGTTGGGCCACTTTGTAGACTTGGGGTTCTGTGTTGGTCAGGAACCCTGATATGTTCAGTTTTACCTGTCGAACAGGTTGAATTTTTGATCATCTGCCACAATCTGTGTGATAAATGTCTTTTGGGATTCTTGGTCAAGTAACCCATGAGTAGTGACCTTGACCTTTTATTCTTGATGAGTAGTTGGGTAGTGGGAAAAATCGCATTATTATCAGACTTTCTTGAAAGGACACTTACATCCTGACGTACTTTACAGAACTGAACATTGGTAGAAGTTTCCTCCTCCACCTGGGGTTTGAGAAACCTCAGTCTTATGTCCCCACACAGTGCTGCACCTATTACAGGTGCGCATTTGGGTTGCACAGGTATTGGGGTCATGTGACCATAGGCACCTAGTGCATGTATGCAACTCTTTCAGCCGCCTTACACGTGTACCACGATTAGGATAATTGGGGCAATAGTATATGGAATGTTCTTCATTACAGAACAAACACGTCATCCAGCTTACAGCACCTTTGAGTCACTGCCTTGGGGTGACACAGTAACTATAGGTTTGGAGGGACTCACTGCATATGTGCCCACATTACTTTGTTTCCACTTTGTAGTGGAGGTAGATGATTAGATTTTATTGGAGTACGGTGTGTACTCTATGATTTACTGTGGGTGGTTAACAAAAGTTTAGGTGTTGATTTACCGTCTGTGTTTGATTTATGTCATTCTAAAACAAAGCATAAACCTTCTTTAATCTCCTGATCTGTCTGGGAAGATTTGTTATGTAAGGAACACAATTTATCAAGTGTTTCACTGGGTAATTTGCGCCTTACAATAACTTTAGTTAACCAGTCCGCGCTAGTTAGGTCTACTTTAAGGCTGAGTGCTTTGATTAATGACTCAAGCTCCAATCTAAAGGCTTAGAGTGAGTCAAAGGAACCATCTGTAGATGTTAAGTCCAACAATTTTTAACTAAAAGTGTGACTGTTCACAATGTGTTAGCATACTTATCCTTAAGGAGCTGAACTGCGAGGTCTTAGCCGTCACAAATTAATATTAAATTGGATACCTCCTTTAAAGATTCATCATTTAGGTGACTCTGTAAGTATGTGAATTTGGTTGTTTTAGGGATGGTGGGTTTAGAATTCACTTAGTCAACAAATTTGTTCCTGACGTTTTCCCAACTTTCATCATCTGTCCCAAAGAATGTGGGTAAACTGATTGAAGGCACTATGACTTCTGGTTGTGTTGTGTGACGGGGAAGCTGTTGTTGTTGTTGCTGGACAATGGGCAATTATTTTGACGATGAGATGTAACCTGTCATCCTCATAATCTGCCAGATCAGCCATTGCATTGTCTAATTCGGTTTCTGTTTAATTGGTGTTGGCAAGTTCAGCCAAATATTTCTCTATCTGGCACTTAACTTGCTCAAATTTACTTGCAGCTGCTTGATAGCTTCCAGTTCAATATAATCAACAGGAGATTGTTGAGACAAATCCGGGCATTTATTAATCAATCTTGTTTGGTGGCCTTTAAGACATGCAAGAATCCTTTTCAGTTTTCCTGAAGTAGCCATACTGGCTGTTTGGTTAAGCCTTGTAGGCCTTGCACAAGGGTTGCTCATAAATGATGAACAAGTTCTGGTGGTAGTAGACTAGGAATTTTCAGTCACTAGACTACGATATCATACTTGCTGGAAGTAGGCAGATAAATGGTAAATGATACATACAATAATTTGGGGTGTAATCAGTGTCACTATAGGGAATACCTATGTTAGCTCCTCATAATCACCATTGGATGGATGGCAACACTTTTTAACACTCGAAGGTGAAATAATTACTATGAAATAAAGTATATGGTAATATTACACGTAAGTATTTACGTACAACACAATTCGTATTGTTAATGATTATAAGAATTTGCACAATGTTTAAATTCTTGCAAAGCTGTACAATCAGTTCAACCCTAGACAAATGTGATATCCTACCCTAACACCAGGTTAGCACAATTAATTAGATCAGATGAGGTTGATCATCAGCTCTAGTATAATATTGTCTCACTCTTGTATAAGAGTTGGCACTATGTTGACCAACCACACACTAGAAGGTGAAGGGACGACGACATTTTGGTCCGTCCTGGACCATTCTCGATCGACTTGAGAATGGTCCAGGATGGACCGAAACGTCGTCGTCCCTTCACCTTCTAGTGTGTGGTTTGGTCAACATACTTCAGCCACGATATTGTGACTCATCGCCTGCAGTTGGCACTAGTTAAATGGTATATTATGCAGTAAATAGAATGGTACAATATTTATGGGAGTTTATGATTTATATGTTAAATGTTTTGTCTAAACTCAAGAGAGACATATATACATTTATGGGTAATAGCCTCTTATCAACTTCTTGTGTTATTTTAATGGTGTTAATTAGTTAAGTGGTGAAACTAATCAAGAACTGCTGTTAATATTGTGTTGGCAGCAGTAGTTCCAATCTCTGTTATTATTGACTGAGTACTTGGTTGAGGATGACTGATGCTACAGTGATTTTTTTTATATATTGATTTTCCATAAACCCATAATTGCTGTCTAACTCCCAGGTACCTATTTACTGCTAGGTAACAGGGCATCAGAGTGAAAGAAATTCTGCCCATTTGTTTCTGCCTCCACCAGGGATCGAACCCGGAATCTCAGGGCAAAGAATCTGAAATGCTGTCCCTCAGCTGTCAGGCCCCTTTCCGTNAGTGCAGACAACCACACCCATCACAAGTGCAGACAACCACACCCATCACAGTGCAGACAACCACACCCATCACTAGTGCAGACACACCCATCACTAGTGCAGACAACCACACCCATCACTAGTGCAGACAACCACACCCATCACTAGTGCAGACAACCACACCCATCACTAGTGCAGACAACCACACCCATCACTAGTGCAGACAACCACACCCATCACTAGTGCAGACAACCACACCCATCACTAGTGCAGACAACCCACCATCCCTAGTGCAGACAACACACCCATCACTAGTGCAGACAACGACACCCATCACTAGTGCAGACAACCACCACCCATCACTGTGCAGACAACCACACCCATCACTAGTGCAGACAACCACACCCATCACTAGTGCAGACAACAACACCCATCACTAGTGCAGACAACCACACCCATCACTAGTGCAGACAACCACACCCATCACTAGTGCAGACAACAACACCCGTCACTAGTGCAGACAACAACACACATCACTTGTGCAGACAACCACACCCTTCACTAGTGCAAACAACAACACCCTTCACTATTGCAGACAACAGCACCCATTACTAGTGCAGACAACCACACCCATCACTAGTGCAGACAACCACACCCATCACTAGTGCACACAACCACACCCATCACTAGTGCAGTCAACCACACCCATCACTAGTGCAGACAACCACACCCATCACTGGTGCAGACAACCACACCCCTCACTAGTGCAGTCAACCACACCCATCACTAGTGCAGACAACCACACCCATCACTAGTGCAGACAACCACACCTATCACTAGTGCCGACAACCCCACCCATCACTAGTGCAGTCAACCACACCCATCACTGGTGCAGACAACCACACCCATCACTGGTGCAGTCAACCACACCCATCACTGGTGCAGACAACCACACCCATCACTAGTGCAGTCAACCACACCCATTACTAGTTCAGACAACCACACTAATCACTAGTGCAGACAACCGCAAGCATCACAAGTGCAGACAACCACACCCATCACTCGTGCAGACAACCACACCCATTACTAGTGCAGACAACCGCAACCATCACAAGTGCAGACAACCACACCCATCACTAGTACAGACAACCGCAGCCATCACTAGTGCAGACAACCACACCTATCACTAGTGCAGACAATCGCACCCACCACTAGTGCAGACAACCGCAGTCATCACTAGTGCAGAGAACCACACCTATTACTAGTGCAGACAACAACACCCATCACTAGTGCAGACAACAACTCCCATCACTAGTGCAGACAACCACACCTATCACTAGTGCAGACAACCACACCCATCACTAGTGCAGACAACCCCACCCATCACTAGGGCAGACAACATCACCCATCAGTAGTGCAGACAACCACACCCATCACTAGTACAGACAACCACACCCATCACTGGTGCAGACAACCACACCCTTCACTAGTGCAGACCATCACACCCATCACTGGTGCAGACAACCACACCCATCACTAGTGCAGACAACCACACCCATCACTAGTGCAGTCAACCACACCCATCACTTGTGCAGACAACCACACCTATCACTTGGGCAGACAACCAAACCCCTCACTCGTGCAGACAACCACACCCATCACTAGTTCAGACAACCACACCAATCACTAGTACAGACAACCGCAAGCATCACAAGCGCAGACAACCACACCCATCACTCGTGCAGACAACCACACCCATTACTAGTGCAGACAACCGCAACCATCACAAGTGCAGACAACCACACCCATCACTAGTACAGACAACCGCAGCCATCACTAGTGCAGACAACCACACCTATCACTAGTGCAGACAATCGCACCCATCACTAGTGCAGACAACCGCAGTCATCACTAGTGCAGAGAACCACACCTATTACTAGTGCAGACAACAACACCCATCACTAGTGCAGACAACAACACCCATCACTAGTGCAGACAACCACACCTATCACTAGTGCAGACAACCACACCCATCACTAGTGCAGACAACCCCACCCATCACTAGGGCAGACAACAACACCCATCAGTAGTGCAGACAACCACACCCATCACTAGTACAGACAACCACACCCATCACTGGTGCAGACAACCACACCCTTCACTAGTGCAGACCATCACACCCATCACTGGTGCAGACAACCACACCCATCACTAGTGCAGACAACCACACCCATCACTAGTGCAGTCAACCACACCCATCACTAGTGCAGGCAACCACACCCATCACTAATCAGACAACCACACCCATCACTGGTGCAGACAACCACACCCATCACTGGTGCAGACAACCGCATGTATCACTAGTGCAGACAACCACACCCATCACTGGTGCAGACAACCACACCCATCTCTGGTGCAGACAACCACACCCATCACTAGTGCAGACAACCACACCCTTCACTAGTACAGACAACCACACCCATCACTGGTGCAGACAACCACACCCATCACTGGTGCAGACAACAACACCCATCACTTGTGCAGACAACCAACCACATCGCTGGTGCAGACAACCACACCTATCACTAGTGCAGACAACCACACCTATCACTAGTGCAGACAACGACACCCATCACTAGTGCAGACAACAACACCCACCACTTGTGCAGACAACCACACCCAACACTAGTGCAGACAACCACACCCATCACTAGTGCAGACAACCGCAGGTATCACTAGTACAGACAACCACACCCATCACTGGTGCAGACAACCACACCCATCACTGGTGCAGACAACAACACCCATCACTTGTGCAGACAACCAACCACATCGCTGGTGCAGACAACCACACCTATCACTAGTGCAGACAACCACACCTATCACTAGTGCAGACAACGACACCCATCACTAGTGCAGACAACAACACCCACCACTTGTGCAGACAACCACACCCAACACTATTGCAGACAACCACACCCATCACTAGTACAGACAACCGCAGGTATCACTAGTGCAGACAACCGCAGGTATCACTAGTGCAGACAACCGCAGGTATCACTAGTGCAGACACCCTCATCCATCACTAGTGCAGACAACCACACCCATTAATAGTGAAGAAAACCACACCTATCACTGCTAAAGACAACCACACCTATAACTAGTGCAGACAACCACACCCATCACTAGTGCAGACAACCACACCCATCACTAGTGCAGACAACCGCAGGTATCACTAGTGCAGACAACCGCAGGTATCACTAGTGCAGACAACCGCAGGTATCACTAGTGCAGACAACCACACCTATCACTGCTGAAGACAACCACACCTATAACTAGTGCAGACAACCTCACCCATCACTAGTGCAGACAACCACACCCATTACTTGTGAAGAAAACCACACCTATCACTAGTGCAGACAACCACACCCATTACTAGTGCAGACAACAGTCACGTGTGTAGAGAGCAGTCATTAGTGCAGCCAACAATCATTAGTGCAGACAACAATCACTAGTGCAGACAACAATCACTAGTGCAGGCAACAACTATTAGTGAAGACAACAGTCACTTGTGTAGAGAACAATCATTAGAGCAGACAACACTCACTAGTGCAGACATCAACCACTAGTTCAGATAACTATAACTATCTCACATTGTCTTCAGTAATATGATCGTAAAACAATATTGTTACTTGATATTAAATATATAATAGTGCATTCTATAAATATAATTCTACGTTGACTAATAGTACCAGAAGAACTGACCACTCTACCGTTGTGGGGGACAGGTAGCCAGGATCGGCCACCATAACGACTGCTTCCTCGCCTCAGACACGGATTTTGGCACTTACATTAACAAGCCGCAGGAATACCCATACTTGCAGAGTGAAACACTGTACCTCTCCATGGGTGGTGAGACTTGCTGGGACAACCCCCCCAGGTGAGTTATGACCAGTAACAACAGCTACACTGAACATGTCCCCAGGTCAGTCCTGGTGATGACCAGTAACTACAGCTGCACTAAACATGTCCCCAGGTCAGTCCTGGTGATGACCAGTAACTACAGCTGCACTAAACATGTCCCCAGGTCAGTCCTGGTGATGACCAGTAACTACAGCTGCACTAAACATGTCCCCAGGTCAGTCCTGGTGATGACCAGTAACTACAGCTGCACTAAACATGTCCCCAGGTCAGTCCTGGTGATGACCAGTAACTACAGCTGCACTAAACATGTCCCCAGGTCAGTCCTGGTGATGACCAGTAACTACAGCTGCACTAAACATGTCCCCAGGTCAGTCCTGGTGATGACCAGTAACTACAGCTGCACTAAACATGTCCCCAGGTCAGTCCTGGTGATGACCAGTAACTACAGCTGCACTAAACATGTCCCCAGGTCAGTCCTGGTGATGACCAGTAACTACAGCTGCACTAAACATGTCCCCAGGTCAGTCCTGGTGATGACCAGTAACTACAGCTGCACTAAACATGTCCCCAGGTCAGTCCTGGTGATGACCAGTAACTACAGCTGCACTAAACATGTCCCCAGGTCAGTCCTGGTGATGACCAGTAACTACAGCTGCACTAAACATGTCCCCAGGTCAGTCCTGGTGATGACCAGTAACTACAGCTGCACTAAACATGTCCCCAGGTCAGTCCTGGTGATGACCAGTAACTACAGCTGCACTAAACATGTCCCCAGGTCAGTCCTGGTGATGACCAGTAACTACAGCTGCACTAAACATGTCCCCAGGTCAGTCCTGGTGATGACCAGTAACTACAGCTGCACTAAACATGTCCCCAGGTCAGTCCTGGTGATGACCAGTAACTACAGCTGCACTAAACATGTCCCCAGGTCAGTCCTGGTGATGACCAGTAACTACAGCTGCACTAAACATGTCCCCAGGTCAGTCCTGGTGATGATTTGGTAAAAATGTCGCTCAATCTACACTGTCCCTCACCATAACCAACACAGTCTCTCACTATAACCATCACCATCTCTCACCATAACCACCACAGTCTCTCACTATAACCATCACCATCTCTCACCATAACCACCACAGTCTCTCACTATAACCATCACCATCTCTCACCATAACCACCACAGTCTCTCACTATAACCATCACCATCTCTCACCATAACCACCACAGTCTCTCACTATAACCATCACCATCTCTCACCATAACCAACACAGTCTCTCACTATAACCATCACCATCTCTCACCATAACCAACACAGTCTCTCACTATAACCAACACCATCTCTCACCATAACCAACACAGTCTCTCACTATAACCAACACCATCTCTCACCATAACCAACACAGTCTCTCACTATAACCAACACCATCTCTCACCATAACCAACACAGTCTCTCACTATAACCAACACCGAACGTTACTCACTGCAACCAACACCCTCCCTTACTATAACCAACACCTTACCTCACTATAACCAACACCCTCCCTCACTATAACCAAGACCTTACCTCACCATAACCAACACCCTCCCTCACTATAACCAACACCTTACCTCACCATAACCAACACCCTCCCTCACTATAACCAACACCTTCCCTCACTATAACCAAGNGGAAGGCTGAAGTAATAGAAAGCTAAGTTTGAGACTGTTTTCAAGTTGATGTTAACGAAACGTCCACAGATGAAAATCCATTAAACGATCACTGTCCTGAGGGTAAAAATCCTTGGAGTTTTTACCAGTAAGATGTCTTTACACAATCGAGTTTGGAATAGCATCCCCAAACACAACAATCGTTCATTGGTTGAGTTCAGAATGGCAGTCTTGAAGATGATGATGATTCAGAAAATAATGGAGTTGAGGAACGTTATTTTGGATCAATTAGAAAATAGTAAAATTTTTGAATAATAAAAAATAAGTTTTCTCATAATTTTTGTTTTAAAGGTGGTAATGATTGCAATAACCGTATCTTCAATTTTAAATCTTTTAGGAAATGGTGATAAATCTCCACATAAACGAACTGATGAGAAAGAAGGCATAATATGGGAAATTGATAACATATCCATGAACATAATAACATTGAATCTTGGATGATTCATTAAAAGAATCATCATGGTAATATTCATAATAACATGACTTATACATATCTAAAAAATCGGAGAAAACAATTAACACCATTTCGTTACAACTCTTTTTTTCTTTCTGGTGGGGCGTTTCTATACTTACAGGAAGAACTGATCTATAAGAAATTACTCTATTACTTTGACATCTCATAATAGAATACATTATCCAACATAAATCTTGATTCTTGGCACTTAACATTAGTGGATATACAATAGTTATTGAATTGTAACAGGTATTCTTTTTACTGGATAACACGTTTCTAAATGTGATTATTGAAATATCCTTCCTTTTTCCCAAATCATCACCTTCAGTGACCATAGAATCTGGCATAAGTACGTAAATAAGGGATGATTTCTCAAAAGCTCAAACAGTTCGGAATCATTTTTTTCTTGACCAATTCTCGACCAGTTCTTCATTCGTTTTGCCATCATGTCTAGTATGCCTCGTAAGATTTATGTAGTATTGGCCACATAGTTTCGCCATGATATAGGATGCTCTATGCAGAGACAAATCACTTTTTTCATCATCAAGGGGACTATGGAAAGAAGTATGAGAATCCCATATAAGATGATAATAAAGGATTCGAAAAGGCATTTAAGCTGAGTTTAGAATTAAACGACTCCAGCTTTTACACACCCTCGAGCAAATAAGCAGAAGATGGCGATATGGAATTAGTGAAAATATGTATTCTAATAACATATGTGTTAGAGATGCCATCCTTCTTTGTCAGACAATTTACTTCAACTACTCATAGTCTTTATTATAGCAGTATAAAAGCATTTGAAAAATATGTTGTTATAGTTTTTTTCCTTAAAAAAAGTAATTCTGTAATTGATAAATATATATATATATATATATATATATATATATATATATATATATATATATATATATATATATATATATATATAAATGTCGTACCTAGTAGCCAGAACGCACTTCTCAGCCTACTATGCAAGGCCCGATTTGCCTAATAAGCCACGTTTTCCTGAATTAATATATTTTCACTAATTTTTTTCTCGGTAGAAAGATACCTAGACACAAACTAGAACTGTCCTTGGCAGATGACCCAGCATTGATAATAAGTACCGGATATTCCACAAAGATGACAGATAAACGCTGGGCATTGAGGGTATATAAGAAGGGTTCACATCCTGTTCAACTCAGTCACAACCCACTCGCTGCCCACCTCCTGTTACATTCAATTATATACAATACGACCTCTTGCCCAGTAAGTTACACTCAGGGCTCACTATATATATCCTTGAAATGAGAAACTTTTTATAACGACCAGGTTCACCATACCATTAATTTTTTATTTATTTTAATATTTGTTTCCTGTTGCAGGTGATGAATACTGTCATACAGTAATAGGAGATTGCACAATGTCACCAAAGTCGAAGACTCTAAAACTAAAACAAGCGCAAGCGGCATATGCTCGCCATATTTATCAACAACAGAAAGCTGCTTCAGCTCAAGAGTTGAGAAAATTCACAGAGACAGTGTTAATAACAGATAGGAAGCTTGAGAAGTACCTTGATGATAATTATGTGTGTGATTGTTTACATGCTAAACTATGTCATACAGTCAAGATATCTGATCGACATGATAATGTAAAAGTGACCAAAAGCTGTAGTCATTGTAAACTTACAGTTACACAAACATTGACTGAAAATCATAAATATCGTGATATTGTAGGTACTTGGCGTAAAGATAGTGAAGAAGTAACATCAGTACTAATGGTGACAGATAAGGAACTTGAAAAGTACTTAGATGATAATGTTTTAAAATTATGTCAAAATTGCTCGCATAATACACTACTTCATACAGTCAAGGTTGATCAACATGATGTGCGAGTGACAGAAAGTTGTAGCCACTGTAATCATACAATTTTACGAGCGTTGATAGGAAATTTCGAGATTCTGAAGACATTAGTATACTTCAACATGATAATTGGCGAAGGATACATGTTCTACAAGAGTATGTGTACCATGAATGGAATGAAATTTGTGTCACCGTTGGTGTATAGCAGGTGGGAGAATCATTTAAGAGATGTGATTAATAAGAGATGGGAAGAAGTGCAAGAAAACACTCGCAGTATAATATTGGACCATTATAAAGAACAGTTAAATATAGACCCCATTGATGGCTTCCTTAACATTGATGTGTCTTTTGACGGATCTAGGAGGCCTTATTCACAAATTGGCATTGCTTTCGTTGTGGAAATGTTAACAGGCATGGTTGTGGACTTCAATGTATTCAGTAAAAAAACCTGCATTCAGTGCCAAATGTTCAAGTGTAGGAAACTGACTAGAGAAATAAACGAGGCTCAGTTTGATAATGAGATGGCTAAACATCTACCACATTGTGAAAAGAATTACCACAGCAGTCCCAAAAATATGGAAGAGGATGCTGCAGTGTTGATGTGGGGTCGATCACCAAGCATCAAACTCAGGTATACAACTTTGGTGGATAACAGTAACTCCTCTTCTGCCTACAATAAAGTTTGTGGAATGAACTACGGTGCTGGACCATATGGAAACGTAAAGGTGGAAAAGACTGTGTTTAAAAATTACTTAGTCGATAGATTTGTTAGAGAGATCTACAACTTGATGTCAAAAAGGAAGGCTGAAGGTAATAGAAAGCTAAGTTATGAGACTGTTTTCAAGTTGATGCTTCAGTTCAAACGAGAAATTAATAGATATGATATCAACATAGACTGGAGAAAAATGAAGAGGGCCTGCCTATCCGGACTGTTCCATGAAACGTCCACAGATGAAAATCCATTACACGATCACTGTCCTGAAGGTAAAAATTCTTGGTGTTTTTACCAACAAGATGTTTCAAATAAACTGATCCCACGATCACACAAGACCCGACTATCGAATAAGGACGTATTTGAAGTTCGACAGATCTACTACAAGATCTATGATGATCTTGTCTCGGAGGAAAACATGAAAAAGTGTCTGAAGGGAAAGCAAAATGACTCTCTACACAATCGAGTTTGGAATAGAGTCCCAAAAGACAAATTTGTAAGTCGTTCAATGGTTGAGTTCAGCATGGCAGTAACGGCTATCAACCACAACGCGGCCATCAACCACAACGCCGAGTCTTTGGACAGTAGTCTTATTAAAGGTTTACCTCGGCATGATATTACTATCTTAAAGATGATGATGTTTAAGAAACTAATGGAGGACTTCAATGAACGAGTGTTACCTTGAGGAACTATATTTCGGATCAATCATGGCACATTGGATATGAATTCTTTCATTTATATGATTTTCAACATTGAATATAACTAAAATATATCGAATGTATCATTTCATATTTGAATGTAATTTTGTTTTCCCTAATGGCTGCCTTCCAATACAGTATAAAGCACAGCACTATTTCCATTTACTTATTCATGTAATTAGACCACTCCTACACACTCCTTATTAAAATGTATAATGTAAATAAAGAAATAGATAATGAAAATTACTTTATTATAAATATTTATAAAAATATCTTATTTGGTTCAAAACAGACAAATTTAAATGCTTATGGTTCAAAACTGGTCGCCTAAAAAAATTAATACTGTCTGTTGTCTATCACGACTACACAGATTAAGTAAATAGGACTAACAATGATGAAATCGCTACAAACACCATATCTCTCCACTTGCTACTGATTTTTAGTTCAAATAATTCCTAAGGCCATTATTAGCTAAATATTTTCCTACATTCAATAGACAGCATCTTACTTTTCAGTGGCCATGTGATAATCAAACAAACAATCGCCAGCTTGCATTCTTGGCCAAAAAAGCAAGTATAATTTTTGCATAATAGGCCAAA
Source organism: Procambarus virginalis (assembly GCA_020271785.1). Taxonomy (NCBI): domain Eukaryota; kingdom Metazoa; phylum Arthropoda; class Malacostraca; order Decapoda; family Cambaridae; genus Procambarus; species Procambarus virginalis. Next base: position 105,414 of record WNGS01104901.1, read on the forward strand.
ATGTTTACACTTAGTCAGAAACGACAGAGTCCTTGTCAACTTAGCTAAGTAAGACGAGAGCCCTGCATAGTAGGCCAAGAAGTGAGTTCTGGCTATTAGGTACAACATATATATATATATATATATATATATATATATATATATATATATATATATATATATATATATATATATATATATATATATATATTATATATATATATATATATATAATATATATATATATATATATATATATATATATATATGGCGTACCTAGTAGCCAGAAGCACTTCTCAAGCCTAATATGCAAGGCCCATGTGCCATATTAAGCCAAGTTTTCATGAATAATTTGATTTTCGACTTACCTAACCTAACCTAACTTTTTCGGCTACATAACCTAACTGTAAAGATAGGTAGGTTAGGTAGGTTTGGTTAGTTCGGTCAGTAAATACGTTAATTTTAAACTCCAATAAAACAAATTGACCTCATACATAATGAAATGGGTAGCTTTATCATTTTCATAAGAAAAAATTAGGGAAAATATATTAATTCATGAAAACTTGGCTATTTGGCAAATCGGGCTTTGCATAGTAGGCTGAGAAGTGCGTTCGGCTACTAGGTACGACATATAGATAGATATATATATATATATATATAGATATAGATATATATAGAGATATATATAGGAGATATATCTCTATCTATAGAGAGAGAGAGATAGATAGAAGAAAGGAGAGACTCTATATATATCTTCTATCTGAGATAGATAGAGATCTATATATATATATATATATATATATTTATATATATGTCTCATTGAATATGACCTCATATTCTGTATTTACTATCTTCTGATTTAGGGCTTCTATCCCTCTACTATTTTCTTAGCATCAAGGCTTAGCTGAAATAGGAGTTCTCCAAAACTCATTTTCGGTATTTCCGGGTGAAGAAAAGATGTGTGAATTACTATAGATGTATTACACTTATTTAAACAATTTGCACAACGTTCGAACCTCCATGGTTCATTCTCAAGTGAGGAAATGTACAATGTGGTTTGATTATATACCCACACTGGATCAGGTGATAAGACAATAAAGGTGAAAACATAGGAGATACATAAGGGATAAATGGGGTAAAACATATGAACATAAGAATAAGGTAACCGCAGAAGGCCTATTGGCCCATACGAGGCAGCTGGCATCTACATACAAAGATAAATCCAATGTAATTGGCCTGTTATGTTGAACATTGTCTTTTGTGTTGGCATCATTATGTTCTGGTCTTGTCCTTACTCTCATGGTTTAAGAGTAAATAGTTCCGTGATTTGGGTGTTCATGGTAGGTTGTTCTGTTCTTATGTGAATTGCTTCAAGAATTTGTAATCTTCTTGCATCTTGGGTTCTGTCTATTATGCATGTATTTTTGTTCAATATTTCTCTTGTTAGGGTGATGTCATGGGCTTGTCTCATGTGATTCCTAGGGGCACCGGATTGAAGATGGCATGTCAAACGCCTCGTCAGCTTGGTCGACGTCATACCTATGTACTTAGATTGAAGGTTACATCCTTCGTGGGGGCAAGTGTACATGTATACAACGCTTGACTGCTGTAGAGGGTTCTCTGTCGGCTTCGGGCTGTTTTTGATAAGGAGTTCGGAAGACTTCTTGGTTTTAGAATATTATCAGGTTTATTTTTTGGTCAGGAGTAGTGCTTTTTACTCCTTTACGGATTATTTCTTTCATTATTCTTTCCTCTTTTATATGTTCACTGTGCATGGTTGATTTGTAATATAATTTTATTGGAGGTATTGTGGTTTCTGTTCTAGGTTCTGGATTATACCAGCGGTCCAAGTGTCTTCTTATAGCAGCGTTTATTTCCGCGTTGCTATATCCATTGTTCACCAATACCTGAGTTACTCTTTCAAACTCTCTACTCACGTTGCTCCATTCAGAGCAGTGGGTAAGCGCTCGACGAATATAAGCATTGAGAACATTGGCTTTGTATCTTTGGGGGCACTCACTTCTAACGTTCAGGCATAATCCTATGTTGGTGGGCTTGGTATATACGTTGGTGCTTAAAGAGGTTCCTGTTTTTGTTATTAGTACATCCAAGAATGGCAGACTGTTATTTCACTAATTTCATGTGTGAATCGGAGTACTGACTCTCTCTCTAGATGTCTTTTTAGGTCAATTAGTTCATGTGAGTCTTTTACTATTACGAATATGTCATCTACATAATGGCAATATACAGTTGGTTTGTCTGCTACTAAAGACCCTGTCTTCGATGGTTCCCATATAAAAATTAGCAAATAAAACTCCTAAGGGGGAGCCCATTGCTACTCCATCTATTTGTAAATACATGTCTCCTTGTGGACTGATGAAAGGGGCTTCCTTTGTACATGCTTCGAGAAGACTCTTCAAGTGTGGCTCAGGTATGTCTAATTTGGGGGTGCTCTCGTCTCTGTATCCTCTGTCCAGTATC
>WNGS01104901.1:110373-114141 GCA_020271785.1 Procambarus virginalis
TCCAGTCAGTCACCCACTCTTCTTGCTTGTAGAACACGTCTAACAGTCACCCACTAGTCTTGCTTGTAGAACACGTCTAGCAGTCACCCACTCGTCTTGCTTGTAGAACACGTCTAACAGTCACCCACTAGTCTTGCTTGTAGAACACGTCTAGCAGTCACCCACTCGTCTTGCTTGTAGAACACGTCTAACAGTCACCCACTAGTCTTGCTTGTAGAACACGTCTAGCAGTCACCCACTCGTCTTGCTTGTAGAACACGTCTAGCAGTCACCCACTCGTCTTGCTTGTAGAACACGTCTAACAGTCACCCACTAGTCTTGCTTGTAGAACACGTCTAACAGTCACCCACTCGACTTGCTTATAGAACACGTCTAACAGTCACCCACTAGTCTTGCTTGTAGAACACGTCTAGCAGTCACCCACTCGTCTTGCTTGTAGAACACACCTAACAGTCACCCACTAGTCTTGCTTGTTGAACACGTCTAACAGTCACCCACTAGTCTTGCTTGTTGAACACGTCTAACAGTCACCCACTCGTCTTGCTTGTAGAACACGTCTAACAGTCACCCACTAGTCTTGCTTGTAGAACACGTCTAACAGTCACCCACTAGTCTTGCTTGTAGAACACGTCTAACAGTCACCCACTAGTCTTGCTTGTAGAACACACCTAACAGTCACCCACTAGTCTTGCTTGTAGAACACACCTAACAGTCACCCACTAGTCTTGCTTGTTGAACACGTCTAACAGTCACCCACTAGTCTTGCTTGTTGAACACGTCTAACAGTCACCCACTAGTCTTGCTTGTAGAACACGTCTAATAGCCACCCAATGGACTGCAGACAACCACACCCATCACAAGTGCAGACAACCACACCCATCACAAGTGCAGACAACCACACCCATCACACGTGCAGACAACCGCAGTCATCACTAGTGCAGACAACCACACCCATCACTAGTGCAGACAACTACACCCATCACAAGTGCAGACAACCGCAGTCATCACTAGTGCAGACAACCACACCCATGACTAGTGCAGACAACCACACCCATCACTAGTGCAGACAACCACACCCATCACTAGTGCAGACAACCACACCCATCACTAGTGCAGACAACCACACCCATCACACGTACAGACAACCACACCCATCACTAGTGCAGACAACCACACTCATCACTAAGTGCAAACAACCACACCCATCACTAGTGCAGACAACCACACCCATCACTAGTACAGACAACCACACCCATCACTAGTGCAGACAACCACACCCATCACTATTGCAGACAACCAAACCCATCACTAGTGCAGACAACCACACCCATCACTAGTGCAGACAACCACACCCATCACTAGTGAAGATAATCACACCCATCACATGTGCAGACAACCACACCCATCACTAGTGCAGACAACCACACCCATCACTAGTGCAGACAACTACACCCATCACTAGTGCAGACAACCACACCCATCACTAGTGCAGACAATCACACCCATCACATGTGCAGACAACCACACCCATCACTAGTGCAGAAAACCACACCCATCACTAGTACAGACAATCACACCCATCACATGTGTAGACAACCACACCCATCACTAGTGCAGACAACCACACCCATCACTAGTGCAGACAACTACACCCATCACACGTGCAGACAACCACACCCATCACTAGTGCAGACAATCACACCCATCACTAGTGCAGACAACCACACCCATCGCTATTGCAGACAACCAAACCCATCACTAGTGCAGACAACCACACCCATCACTAGTGCAGACAACCACATCCTTCACATTTGCAGACAACCAAACCCATCACTAGTGCAGACAACCACACCCATCACTAGTGCAGACAACAACACCCATCACTAGTACAAACAACCACACCCATCACTAGTGCAGACAACCACACCCATCACTAGTGCAGACAACCACACCCATCACTAGTGCAAACAACAACACCCATCACTAGTACAAACAACCACACCCATCACTAGTGCAGACAACCACACCCATCACTAGTGCAGACAACCACACCCATCACTAGTGCAGACAACCACACCCATCACTAGTGCAGACAACTACACCCATCACTAGTGCAGACAACCACACCCATCACTAGTGCAGACAATCACACCCATCACATGTGCAGACAACCACACCCATCACTAGTGCAGAAAACCACACCCATCACTAGTGCAGACAATCACACCCATCACATGTGTAGACAACCACACCCATCACTAGTGCAGACAACAACGTCCATCACTACTGCAAACAACCACATTCATCACTAGTGCAGACAACTACAATCATCACACGTGCAGACAACCACACCCATCACTAGAGCAGACAACCACACCCATCACTAGTGCAGACAACCACACCCATCACTAGTGCAGACAACCACATCCATCACTAGTGCAGACAACTACACATCACACGTGCAGACAACCATACACATCACTAGAGCAGACAACCACACCCATCACTAGTGCAGACAACCACAACCATCACTAGTGCAGACAACCACACCTATCACTAGTACAGACAACCACACCCATCACTAGTGCAGACAACCACAACCATCACTAGTGCAAACAACAACACCCATCACACGTGCAGACAACAACACCCATCACTAGTGCTGACAACCACATCCATCACTAGTGCAGACAACCACACCCATCACTAGTGCAGACAACCCCACCCATCACTAGTGCAGACAACCAAACCCATCACACGTGCAAACAACCACACCCTTCACTAGTGCAAACAACAACACCCATCACACGTGCAGACAACCACACCCATCACTAGTGCAGACAACCAAACCCGTCACACGTGCAGACAACCCCACCCATCACTAGTGCAAACAACAACACCCGCCACACGTGCAAACAACCACACCCATCACTATTGCAGACAACCACACCCATCACACGTGCAAACAACCACACCCATCACTAGTACAGACAACCACACCCATCACTAGTGCAGACAACTACACCCATCACTAGTGCAGACAACCACACCCATCACTAGTGCAGACAATCACACCCATCACATGTGCAGACAACCACACCCATCACTAGTGCAGACAATCACACCCATCACATGTGCAGACAACCACACCCATCACTAGTGCAGACAACCACACCCATCACTAGTGCAGACAACTACACCCATCACACGTGCAGACAACCACACCCATCACTAGTGCAGACAACCACACCCATCACTAGTGCAGACAACCACACCCATCACTATTGCAGACAACCAAACCCATCACTAGTGCAGACAACCACACCCATCACTAGTGCAGACAACCACATCCATCACATTTGCAGACAACCACACCCATCACTAGTGCAGACAACCACACCCATCACTAGTGCAGACAACAACACCCATCACTAGTACAAACAACCACACCCATCACTAGTGCAGACAACCACACCCATCACTAGTGCAGACAACCACACCCATCACTAGTGCAAACAACAACACCCATCACTAGTACAAACAACCACACCCATCATTAGTGCAGACAACCACACCCATCACTAGTGCAGACAACCACACCCATCACTAGTGCAGACAACCACACCCATCACTAGTGCAGACAACCACACCCATCACTAGTACAAACAACCACTCCCATCACTAGTGCAGACAACCAACCCATCACTAGTGCAGACAACAACACCCATCACTAGTGCAGACAACCACACCCATCACTGGTGCAGACAA
>WNGS01104903.1:0-45175 GCA_020271785.1 Procambarus virginalis
TTAAATATATATATATACTATTATAGATATATATAATATATAGATATATATATATATAGTATATATATATATATACAAATATATATTGATAGCAGGCTTTCTTGTAAAACATATGTTGTTAAATATGACCGAAAAGTAAGATTAATAATTCTAACACGAATTTTCTCACATATTTCTTATGTCTCTTTTTATGTTGATGGTAATTGAAAAAATCATTCTCCAAAATTCATTTTAATTTAATTTCTAGTCTGACGCAACACTGAACGTGTTTCGTAATACCTATTACATTTTCAAAGACTTTAGTTACACACACACAACTATAACCTGCAAACACTAAACAGGGTTTTACTATGCTAATATTCAAACAGCTTTTGTCTTATATATTTGCATTTGGGGGTGGGTGATATGTTACAAACAGTTTTTGATGAGGTGAAACAAACTTTCAACGCAACGCAGAACACGGTTCCCAATGGGTGTAGATGAAAGGGAAGAATGGAAGTAACTGCAAAGGGCCTATTTTCCCCTTATTCCTCTTGATGCTTCTATATTGTGTGCGGTAGTCGTGAAGTTGGTAGAAGTGTTAGTTGTGCCATTATTGGCTGTTGATTGCTGGTGTTGACCTTGATGTGTAGTGCCTCGCAGTTGTCAAGCCGCACGGCTATCGCTGTACTAATCGATGATTTCTGTGTTGTTTGTTAGACTTCTCTGGATGATGGGAGTCTGGTTGGTGGGAAGACAGATTATATGTTCCTAATGGAGCCCTGTTTGTATGCATTGTTAATCGCCTGGAAAGATTGTTTGTCTTTCCTATATACTGAGTTCTTTGGGCGCTTACAGTCCCCAATAGTGGGGCATTTAAAGGCATAGACGACGTTGGGTCTCTGTTTTAAGCGTTCTGCTTTGTGTCTGGAGAGTTTTTCATGAGTAGATTGGCCGTTTTTGTGGGGTGGTTTTATAGTAAATCGTCCCTTGTATCTTCTGATTTTGGCTGTAGGGATAACGGTCCTATTAACAATATCTTTCCAGGACCCTTTCCTTCCGTTTTATGAGTTGTGGAAAAGAGATTCTGTAAAATAGCCTAATAGGGTGTACAGGATTTGGGTTAGTTGTCTCTTCAGAGGGTGCATGGTGTTTCACCTTCCTTTTATGATGTCTGCAACGAACCATTGGAGAAACCTTTGTTGAGTAGGACCTGCCTTACCGTACAGTGTGTCTTTATCAACTTGCTTCCATCCTGAAACTGTGGTCAGAGCACGGTCGACATAAGTGTTAACGACTCTCCTCTTGTACCTGTCGGGACAGTCACTGTTGGCATTGAGCACATTCCTATGTTTGTTTCCTTAGTTGTAGACTGCAGGTGTGGAAACCTCCGCTCCTTTCCATGACTGTTACAGTCTAGAAAGGGCAGCTTCCCATCCTTCTCCATCTCGTAAGTGAAACGCAAAGCAGAATTCTGCTCGATGCCATCCCTTGACAGCTCCTGCAGACGTCTGACATCAGGTACCATGTGTAAAAATGTCGTCAAACATACCTGCAGTATTGGCCGGTTTCAAATTCATGTCGACTAAGAGCTTACGTGTTCGATGGGTACCCATGTAGAAGTTCGTAAACAGGACACCTAGGGTAGAATGAACCCATGGCGACCCATCTAACTTTCTTACATGTGCCCCTACGTGTTCCCATCCGGGCTCAAGAGAGGTGCCTCTTTAGTACATGCTGGGAGTAGTTCCTTCTTAATGTTTCCTCTGGTCATGTCAAGAGGAGTACAGTGTGAGATATCTTTTTTTTTTATCTGTTAGTCCTTTTTTGCTGACTTACGTCAGTACATTGGAATAAATACAATTGGTATAAGGAATTGAGCTCGGAAAATTTCTAAGAATTTTCTTATTCTTTAACCTTATTCCTGTCGTGATATTCAACTAGGTCGCCTGAGGAAGGACTTGCTTAGCTAACACACCAGTGTAGTAAGCAGCTCATTCCTCACTTTGGGACCCTGTACGAACAATTGACTAGGCGCGAGCAAACGCCGAGACCCAATGAAATTGAAATCCCTCCACTTGGGTCGTCGACCTTCGTAAATCGCCGAAGCGAATCTAACGAGTAGGTCCTGGGCTCTCACAACAATAATTTATTGTTGTGTAGTGCCGTATATTTGATCCAAAGCTCAGAAATAAGTCTCCAATAGTCGAGTGTGAAGAACATTTGCATAACAATAATAATGTGTGGGGGGTGTAACGAAAAGACAGTGTTAACATAACAACTTAGTTTATTCAATAAAGTACTAACTACTACAACAAACAAAAGAATGTCAATGACGTTACTCTAAATCCTTCCTGTGACACTATCAATGACAGCTAGACACCAGCCCCTCGGACTGCATAATGAACTAACTCGAACATAAGCGTGACCACAGAGGAATCAACAAGCAAGCAAGAACTAACAGATCTATAATCACAATTACAACAAATGACACAGTGAGTTCTGAAACACGTCTCCAGTAACCTCCTAACTGTTCTACGCCTCAGTGCAGTCTACACCTGCAATAGCGGTTGCAATGCAATCAAATCAGTAGTCTTTCAATGACATCAATAACTAATGGGTTCACTGGCAACTCCAGCACCCTTCCTCAAATTAATCTTTACGTTAACACTTCGTCCCACGGACGATCAACAATCAATACAATTGATTTACGTTAATAACACAAAACATTTACGTTAATTTAATAACTCTTACAACTGTCACTAGTAACGCGGAAATTACACAACACTCTACCCGTCGAGCATTCAGTGAGAAAATCCCATTAATCCCTGTACTACAAGACAGCTGATTAATCTCTTTACTAGTTACGTTAATTTACGTTAATCGGTTACTAATCACTCAGCGATGGTAAACTCTGATTTACAATGTCCAAAGTGCTAAGAGAACGGTAATCACTCGTGATTACCTTTAGAGTAATTAATTACTATCCTCAAGATCAATAATTAAACAGTTAAATACGCAACCTTTCACACTGGCTCAGCAATTTACATTAAGGTATGAATTCCGTCTGAGCCTTCCATACTCAGACCAATTCAGGTGGCTAATAACAGTAATTAGGCACCACGTTTACGTTATTCTAAAATGACGTTACTCTTCCCACGAGTCAATCAAGTGCCGGTACTTCCGGACATAAATAACGACGTTACGTTAATGGAACAATGTAGCCTTCGTGTGAGTCGATCAACAAGGATCGAGATTAATTACTTTGACTTCCTGAAACACGTCAATTACCCGGCCCACTGACCGTTAATTACGACAGACAATACTCTAATTCTTATCTGGCTGGTGGCTAGGCTCCTTGAGACTACCGTAGCTGCTTGCAGGAAAGTAAATTAACCCAAACGTATTCTACGTTACTCATATTGTAAAAGAACAAATTCTCTTAAGCAATGGGCGTTCCCTCGGTTACGTTATATTAATTGCCTCGCAATCACCTCACTGAATACTGGACTTCGATGTCCTACCAGATAAACAGGAGAATATATGTATATCCAAGTACTCGTCTACAGCCGAGTTCACCCACGACAATGACAATCACACTAACAAATCACAGTGATTTACGTTACAATCCGGTTGCAATGACAATACTGCAGAACCTAGTAAAATAACATACAGGACATGAACCCTCTAGAACACTGCCCCCACAATGACTTTACTGAACTGCAGTCACCCACGGTGATTGCTCAACTCTAGCAACAATCACTAACAATGACAACCCCTTTGCAACAACACACACGGCAAGTACTCTAATTTCCAGTATTAGAATACTGCTCAACACTTACTTACTTATTACTGTTGCAAATGACCCCAGTGCTCTCAATAACCCCTAGAACATAGGTCCCAAATTGCAATAACCACACAGTAAATAACACAATAACACTGGGCACCGTGACACTACGATTATATATATATATATATAATTACTGCTGACACATGTAGCCTACAGCTATCAAACGTTATTGGGAACACTAAGGAGATCTCGCACTCCTAAATCACATGGGTGAGTGATTTATCGATCACGCATGCCGAATAAACACTCCCGAGTTTTACGTTACTCGACAGAGCGAGGGCTGTCACTCCCGACAGCCTCGTCACTCACCAAATTCTACCAAAATTACGTTAATACTGCAACCACAATATATATATATAATCACACTTGTCACGGCCCTGGGAACAATACAAGAAATTAAAACCACACTGTGGCACACTCCACAATAATCATTGCCAGGAATCACTGACGTTACCACATACCTGAGCGCTCAGTGTTGAAATTCCACACCTGCAAGACTACACATGAAATGATATCACTCCGTCCCACGGACGATCAAGAATGAATAATTACCACAATGGAATAATATAATATTACATGGACATCCTCTCAGTCCTTGGCTAATCTATGTATATACTCTGTTCCCGTGTGTACCCACACACACACACACTCTGTACGTCTGTGCTCACAAGACATAAGTCCCACTGGACTGACACGATGACAACAAGGGTGATTATCTCCTCGTCCACACTTCACTCCACTTTACAGGTGCTGCGTGACAATGCGACGGAACACGACCTCGAATTCAAGCTTTAGAGACTACTAATCACCAGAAATACACACATAGGTACTTACATTCATACTGCCGGCTTACACACACCATTCCCATACATCAGGCACCCCGCTATGGGTGGCTGGCTCAGTGGTGGTAGGCTGGCTGGTTGGTACCTCAGTGGTATCTTTCGTACAATGGCGCGCACCGAACCCTCCCACAACACGGCTTGTTTCGTACCCTCGACCCGCCGGTGAAGTGAAGCGTTCGTACCCAGGTGACGCCACAACGATTGCGTCTTAAACAAACATGGGAAATCTGCCTTAAAGCACTAACACTTATTTCCCCGTTCCCATCGACTGCTACAGAGCACTAGCAAGTCTAATCATCACTGGTATGGGATCTACGAGTCTGTTACTGCTCGTATGCACATTACCCCACGATCCCAGATAAGATCGTCTCTATTCACTCGCTGTTCACAATGTCCATTCCGTTCCAAGCGACGACTACGGCCGGATTCTGTGACGACCGCTGTCGTAGATGAAGCAGGAGTTGAAACAGCTGAGTTGTTGAACCACCACGGCGCACTATACTCAATTTGGCCGAATTGAGCATAGGAGCGTCTTGACAGGGTGATGGTTCTGTCCAGAATGACGCCTACACCGACGATTCCCGCGTATTCCTCGAAATAACCAATGAGAGGAAGGCATACAACAGTCTACCCCTCTCATCCAATCAGCGACAGTGTAGCATAGCCCCTAGGGCAACTCCAAGATGGCCGACCAACATGGCGGCTCAAGATGTTTACTAAGATGGCGTCTGTTTCCATGGCGACGACTCAAATGGCAAGCGCGTGCAGGGAGACCCACGGCTACCCACGCCAGGCCTAACTGTTTTCCCGCGCAAACTAGAGTCTCACCCTAGCTATACAATGAGAGATGCTATCGGCCTATCTCTGTCCACAGACATGCTACCACGGCCACGGTAACATTTCTGCACTGCTGGTGACTGGGGCTCTCCCGTGAGCCCAAACACTAGATGTTTCGGTTGCTGGTTACCAAAGTTAAGTCCGCACACTTAACAAGTGCACTTAACAAGTGTACTGGCCTCCCACAGGCATAAGAGCACTATTGTAAGTGAGCTGGTGAACCATCCCCTCACATACAGACCGGATCAATTTTCCGGTATGTCCTCTTGACATACCAGAAAACATTCTAAGGAAACTACTCCAAACTTGTACTAAAGAGGCACCCTTCTTGAGCCCGGATGGGCACATGTATAAGCAAGTAGATGGGGTCGCCATTGGTTCTCCCCTAGGTGTCCTTTTTGCGAACTTCTACATGGGTACCATCGAACAGAAGGTCTTAGTTGACATGAATTTGAAACCTGCCATATACTGCAAGTATGTTGACGACCTTTTTACACAGGTACCTGATGTCAGACGTCTGCAGGAGCTGAAGGAGGCATTCGAGCGGAATTCTGTGTTGCGTTTCACTTACGAGATGGAGAAGGATGGGAAGCTGCCCTTTCTGGATGTAACAGTCATGGAAAGGAGCGGAGGTTTCCACACTGCAGTCTACACTAAGGAAACAAACATAGGAATGTGCCTCAATGCCAACAGTGACTGCCCAGACAGGTACAAGAGGAGTGTTGTTAACGCTTATGTCGACCGTAAAGTTTTCTTGATTTTATATTTTTTTCTAAACTTGTTCTTATGGAATGATAAAGCTATCCATTTCATGATGTATGAGATAACTTTTTTCAATGTGAGTTAAAACTAACGTAGATATATGACCGAACCTAACCAACCCTAACTAACCTAACCTAACCTATCTTAACCTAACCTAACTAACATAACTTAATCAATACTTTATGTTCTTAATATAATATATTAATAATATTTAAAATAAACCCATTGGAAACAATTTAATAAAAAAAAAGAAAATCTCTTGGCCTATTAGGCAAATCGGGCCTTACATAGTAGGCAGAGAAGTGCGTTCTGGCTACTAGGTACAATAGTAGCCAGTAGTATATATATATAATATATATATATATATATATATATATATATATATATATATATATATATATATATATAATGTTGTACCTAGTAGCCAGGACGTCATACTTGGCCTACTATGCAAGGCCCGATTTACCTAATAGGCCGAGTTTTCCTGAATTTATATATTTTTCAAGAAATGTTCTAATGAAATGATAAATCAGTCCATTTCATTATGTATAAGTTAATTTGTTTAAATTTGAGTTAAAACTAACGTAGATATATGATCGAACCTAACCAACTCTACATAACCTAACCTAAACTATCACAACTAAGTTAATAAATTATGGTCTTAATATAATATAATAATAATAATTAAAATAAACTATTTGGAAACAATTTATTGAAAATAAAGAAAATCACTCGGCCTAATAAGCAAATCGGACCTTGCATAGTAGGCCGAGAAGTGCGTTCTGGCTACTAGGTACGACAGATATATAAATATATATGTACATATTGTCGGGGTGTGGGGGTGAGCAACAGTAAACTAGATATCCTCTCGACGGTCGCACTAGCGATAACCGTTACTCACCGTAGTCCTGCGGGTCTTCACTCTATCCTCTCGGCGCCACTGTACGCCCAGGAGAGTACCCCAATCGATCCCCCAACCGGCCTCTGGTCAAGGAGTGAGTGGAGACACAGATTGTTCCTTCAATTGTGTGCCCGCCTGTGGTGTCTGTGTATAGCTGAGATAGTCTTGGTAGTAAGGTTGATGTAAAGTCATTCCTGGTTACTGACTTTAATACTTAAATAATTACATGATAGAGTAGCTCCCAAGCTGGTAGCGTCCTGTATGCTTTGTTTACCTCCTCTAGTGGCGTCCAGCCGCCGCACATAGAAAACGGATGGTACCATTTTCTGTGAACATGACATCCCTCCTTTTCTTTAAAAAGAATGAATACAGGATGTCTACCATGCTTGTAGCACAAAGCAAAGTTATTGACACAAAGTAAGTTATTAACATATCAAGAGATATTGCATACATTTAACATTAATTAAACACACAAAGAATTTAAACAATCTTTACCACAAAGGATTTCAATGTTAAAAATACATATGCAATGTTAAACAAACATGAAAGAAACTGTAATACAAAGTTACAAAATATTGAATGAGAGATCTGCATTATTCAAACAATATTAAATTTAGTTTAGCATAACAAGTAAATACTTTGCATTACATAGGAACACAATTAATCATCATATCGTGTAGGGCGTTTAACATGACGTTTTGGACGAGAGTCCTTAAATACAAAAACATCCCTCGATGAATTGTTTATCGAGTTATAACTCATTTTTTCTTTTTCTTTTGCACGACTTTGCACTTCATCATTTTCTACACTATTTGGAATCACTTTGAAATAAGCCATATTACGTGTTATACTATGATCTCTATTACTCGCTGTTACCATAGTTCCTTTTACACTAATCACTTTATATGGTTTTGTATCATACGGCATATCTAGCTTTCCCTCTTTTTTCTTTTTAACGAGAACAGTATCTCCAACCTTTATGAATTGTTCCTTTGCACGTTGATCATGAGCAATTTTCATTTTGCCCTTCGCTAGTGCATCCTTCTGAGCGAGACGTTTATCCGTTACCTTGGCTGGCATGACAGGTAGTGCGATTCTCATAGGACGTCCAAATAAAAGTTCGCCAGGCGACTTGCCCAGTGTTCCATGCGGTGTTGCACGGTAGTTCCTGAGAAAAGCATACATAGCTTGTTTCCAGGATCGTCCTTCGGCATGAGCACAGCGTACAGCTTTCATGAGAGGTTGCATGAATCTCTCTACTTCTCCATTTGCTTGTGGATGTAGTGGCATCACACGGCGGTGTTTGAATCCAATATGCTCAGCAAAGTTGACAAAGTCTTGTCCATTAAATGGCGGTCCATTGTCCGTCTTGACAACTTCAGGAATGCCAAAGTTTGAAAAGATCTTGTCGAGTTTCGGGATGACAGCCTTTGCAGATGTGGAAGTGATGATTTCTACTTCTGGATAACGTGAGTGATCATCAATGACTACCATCAAGTACTCTCCAGTTGGTAGCGGTCCACAGAAATCCATCGATACTTCCATCCATGGTGCAGCAGGTAGTGGTGAAGGTTGTAGAGGTGTTGGTCTTGAAGTATCCACTGCAGCTTGGCAAGGGACACAGGCATCATGCATGTCCTTAGCTTGACGATCAATGCCAGGAAACCACACCTTTTCTCGTAGCAGCTGTTTGGTCCTTACAAGACCTTGGTGTCCTTGATGTGCAAGCTTCAGAGCACGTTGCTGGAGAACAGCTGGAATGACGATACGAGTACCTCGCAGCACGGTGTCGCGTTGTTGCGTAACACTTAATTCTGTCTGGATGCGTTCAAGTGCTTTGAATGCATCTTGGTCAACTCCTGAGGGTGGGATGCGTGGAAACTTTTTCTTAGTCAATGCATCCACTGTTGCTTGCAGAGTTGGGTCCTCTAGGGTTGCAGTACGGATTTCATCAAGAGTGAGAGCCTTAGGGACTGCATCACAGGTTACAGAGTGTACATATTCCTCGGCAACTTGCTGATGCTTGGTGATGGTGAAACTGTTGGCAGGATGTCGACTGATGTAATCAGCGGGATTGCCTGCACCTGGCTTGTATTTCACCGTAAAGTTGTATGGTTGCAGACGAAGAGCCCATCTCTCAATGCGAGCTGGTGGTTTGGACTTTGGATTATTGAAGATGGTCTCCAACGGTTTGTGGTCAGTGACTATCGTGGTAAAGGGTGCACCAAGCAGATACACATTGAAGTGTTCACAGCCCCATACAAGAGCAAGAGCTTCCTTCTCTGTCTGACTGTATCGTTGCTCAACATCTGTGAGAGAACGGCTGGCATAGGCAATTACTACTCTTGAATCTGGTTGACCAGGTTTGTGTTGGGCTAACACAGCACCTAAACCAACAGGACTAGCATCCACCGTTAACTCAGTGTCCATTGATGGATCAAAGTATGCAGCAGTCGCATTTTCTACTAGTGCATCTTTCACAGCATCAAATGCATTTTGCTCGACATCGCTCCAGTACCATGATGCATTTTTCTTCAGGAGCTCACGTAGAGGCTTCGTAATGGTAGCAAAATCTGGAATGAAGCGAGAACAGTAGTTTGCCATTCCCAGAAAACTATGTACTTCAGTGGATGTTGAAGGAGGTGCAGCATTCTTGATATCTGCAACTTTCTTAGGATCTGGAGACAGACCTTTGTCACTAAGTACATGTCCAAAGAATTCAATTTTATGTTGATTGAACTCACACTTTGCTCGGCTTAGCGTCAAATTCTTTTCTCGTAAGCGTTGCAATGTTGCACGAAGAGCTTTGTCGTGTTCAGCTTGGGTACGGCCATAAACAATGATGTCATCAGACATGTTGTCAGCATTAGGTATATCTTGCAATACCTGGCTGATGATGTGCTGGAATACTTCAGCAGCACTGTTAATACCAAAACTCAGGCGCTTGTACCTATACAGACCTCGATGTGTCGTAAACGTTGTGATGAATCGACTCTCATCATCAAGTTCAAGCTGATGATAGCCCTTGTTTAAATCTAACTTGCTGAATACAGTTGCACCATTCAAGCGGTAAATCATATCATCTACAGTGGGTGTAGGATGGCGTTCACGCATTATTGCCTTGTTGGGAACACGCATGTCTACACAAATGCGTATCTCATCTGGATTCTTCGGCTTTGGTGGAGTGACAATTGGGCTTACCCATGGTGTTGGGCCTGTTACCGGTTCAATGATATCTAGTTCTATCAGCCTATCCAGTTCGGCATCGACTTTCTTGCGAGTATGGAATGGTTGTCGGCGATGTGGTTGGGCAACTGGAATTACATCTGGGTTGATATGCAGATGTACCTTGCTATCAGTATAACAACCTATGGATTTAAACCGATCAGAAAATTCAGCAACAATAGCATCAACATTGTTTGCAGATTCCACTGCTACAGCATTAGAAAGCTGAAGTAGCCCCAATTTGGTTGAAGTCTTGTAACTGAGTAAAGACTCCTTTGCATTCCTAACAACATGGAATGTAGTAATGAGCATTGCATTCTTTGACTTAATCTCTGCAGTGAAAGTTCCAATCACTGGTAAGGCTACCTTTGAAGCATAGGCAGTGGCTTTGCCATTGTAGTTTTCAAGCTTTGGAACTGTTTTTTAAATTTTCATAGTGGCACTCAGCAATGGTGTCAATGTTTGATCCAGTGTCAATGAGAATTTTGAGACAAATGCCAGCAATGTATACTATAGTCTCTGGGTTGTTTGGAAGATCATTCCATTTTGTGATTGATTGTACTCCATAAATATAATCACATTCACTGTCATCTGAGACTGGTTGTAATGAAATGTTGTCTTGTATATTATTAACATTCTTGATTTGAGGTGCAATATTGTGTTTGCCACCTCGACTCCTATGACTTGATCCTCGTACATTGCTTTTATTTATTGATTGTGGTTTCTTTAGTGCGGAACGACACATAGCACCAAAATGACCTAGTTTTCTACACTCATAGCACTTCTTACCTTGTGCAGGACAAACATTATCTTGGTGTGGGTAGTCTCCTCCACAATTGTAACATTTATTATTGACAACCTCTGATGTGAGTCGTTGTGACTGCTTGAGTCTTGTTCCATGACTCCAGTTGTGATGTGGTTCTCGGCTCAATTTAATGTTAGGTTTGGCATGATATCTTCTACGATCATGGTGTACTCCCTGAACCTTACATACTTCATGACTGTTAGTAACAGTGGCAGAACCGTTGTTGGCACTGCACTCCATGACACGAGCATCACGTGCAGCATCTTCCATTCGACGAGCCATATCCAGTATCTTGGTAAGAGAACTTTCATCATCAACAAGTTCTAGAGCTCTTCGACGAAGACGTGTAGATGTGCATGTTTCAATTATTTGCTGTTTGATTTCTTTGTCAACATCAGCAAACTCACAGTGGGCTGCTAAACCCTGCAGACGTGTATGGTATTGATCAACAGTTTCATTAGAGAGTTGTTTTGCTCTCCTGAAATGCATAATTTCCATAGCAGTATTTTGCCTTGGTTTGAAATGCTCAGTTAATTTGGCCTTGGCAGTGTCATAATCTTTGGCACCACCAGTATCTTTCAGTGTATCAAAGATGTCACAAACTCTATCACCTGCATAATGAAGCAGAAAGGCACGCTTTCTTTCAGCACTTTTGATGTCAGAAACTATCAACAAATTTTCAAACCTTTTAAGCCATTTGACCCACCTCTGTGACAGGTTTGTCTGGTCACAGTCAGGATCAAATGCAGGAAACTGAGGTATATTTGCCATTTTTACTGAATAAATTTAAACTTATCACTTAAAATGTTCCTCAGAATATATAACACTTACTGCACTGTATATGTTATTCAAGAATTCACTGTAATTACTTTAATTTTGCAAAGCACACAAGCATTTTAATGCAAAAGTTCACAACAGTGCACAACACAGCAGCAACTGACTTCTTACCTAGCCCTTGTGTACATGTGTTGTTACTCCTACTCACAGCAACACAGCAGTTGTTAGCAGTTGGTACAGCAGTTGTCAGCAGTTGGTACAGCAGTAGGCAGCAGTTGGCAGCAGTTGGTACAGCAGTTGGTTAGCAGCAGTTGGCAGCAGTAGGCAGCAGTTGGCAGCAGTAGGCAGCAGTTGGTTCACAGCGTGAAGAATTTTGTAGCACGGAGCGTCGTTTCGTAACCAAAACATCAGGTTTTGTACACTGCATCAAAGCGTCGTTTCGTACACAGCGTCGGCAGATTCCTCTCACAGCAACAATCAGCACAGCTTGGGTAGCACACAGCATTGGCCAGCACACAGCAACGGCCAGCACACAGCAACGATCAGCACACAGCAACAGTCAGCACACAGCATGGGGTTGCATACAGCATCGGGTATGGTGCTCACAGACAGCTTCTCCTTCCTCCTCTGGGCGAGACAGCATGCTCCTTCCTTGTGTTTTGTTGAACAAAATACCTGCGTTCCCAGTTCATCCTCGTCGCCAGTGTGGTGTCTGTGTATAGCTGAGATAGTCTTGGTAGTAAGGTTGATGTAAAGTCATTCCTGGTTACTGACTTTAATACTTAAATAATTACATGATAGAGTAGCTCCCAAGCTGGTAGCGTCCTGTATGCTTGTTTACCTCTCTTGGCGTCCAGCCGCCGCACATAGAAAACGGATGGTACCATTTTCTGTGAACATGACACCGCCCCGGCAAGGACTCTTACACTACTTACAAGGTCGCCAACTGGTGTTTTCGGGTGTCCAGTGCACTACAGTGGTGTTGCGTAATTGTGGTAATTGTGGCAAGAGCACGCTCGATTAATCTGATATCAGGAAGTAATTATTCCTGTCACTCTGTCTTCTTTAAATGTTCTGTAGTCACAAGGTTTATGGAGGGGATGATACAAACACCAAGGAATTTGGTATTTTACTTAAAACATCAAGATATTCATATATCAATAAACACACAAGAACAAGTACAACAGCCGCTCTCTCCTCAGCAGATAATTTGGAGCACACCGATACAGCAACACACTTCCGCCCCACGTCACATGTCAAACAGCTGGTCCGCGCCCTGCTAGTCGTGAGAATGTTTATTGCTTGTTTTCCTGGGTCGCGCGTCCTGTTTCTTTAACTTCTCATGAATCACTATATTCATCATCCATATAACATATCTATATTTCGATGGGACGCACTAAACCACCATACTGGGTCTCACGATCATAACTCATTCTTACTGCACTTAAAGTGATATTTCACTGTACCAGAGAACTGCACTGTACTTGATAATAATTACAATGAATGCACTTAATCACGGTACTGTTCTTAGATTCGATAATTCCTCTCAAAGGTGATATCAACTTCACACATGTGAAATTATTCAATACACAGGCATATACATATACATAGATAAATCATAGATATCAATAATAGTAATTATACAAATACTGGGCATATAGCCTAACACCAATAATTGGTTCACTAGTATATATATGTATTCTCTCTCTAACTCATCATGGTAACATCACATGAAATAAATTCTCGTCACAGCAAATTCTTTAGTAAATCCGGGTGCTTGCACATACCACGTATATATATATAAATGAATACTGTGAGTGCTCTGTATAGCCTCACTCCACACACTGTGCCTACTGTGACATAGATCCAGGTGAGACTTGGTCACTACATGAAAGATACTCTGGCTAAATATATAGCTAACTAAAGGGGAATTGGGAGGATAACTGTAATCACCTACTTCATCTATCCTATGATGAGAGTTGAGTTGCAGCTCCTGGTCCAGGCTCTCGCCTCGTGTACCCTCCAGAAACCCAAGCCAACGTCCCAGGATTATCACGTCTCGCCGCGTTCTGTCCTCCGCAGGTCCGTGCTCCTCCTCCACGTCTTGTAGGGTTGGAGTTGGACTCCTGGCTGTCAACTTCCCTCTCAATTACGGCTGCCAGCCTACGTCTCGGCGGTAGTCATACGGATTCCCAATTAGTTTCTTCTATTACTGCACTCCCAGTGGAATTGGCCCCGCCACTACGATGTCACTGTGAAGCTATCAGACGTCTCAGACGATACTGCTTTAACTCCACCTGCACAGCACCCGATTCCTGAGCACTTGAAGCTCAATATACTGTCAATTCCCTCGTCGGTCCACACACATGGAATGAAGGAAGACTTCTTGGCGTACTTGCGTGTCATGTTCACAGAAAATGGTACCATCCGTTTTCTATGTGCGGCGGCTGGACGCCACTAGAGGAGGTAATCAAGAGCGCACAGGACGCCTGCCAAGCTTGGGAGCCATAGTCATGTAATCGTTTATAAGTATTAAAGTCAGTAACCAGGAATGACTTTACATCAACCTTACTACCAAGACTATCTCAGCTATATACAGACACCACACTGGCGACGAGGATGAACTGGGAACGCAGGTATTTTGTTCAACAAAACACAAGGAAGAAGCATGCTGCCTCACGCGCCCGGAGGAGGAAAGAGAAGCTGTGAGCACCATACCCCATGCTTGTGCTGACCGTTGCTGTGTGCTGACCGTTGCTGTGTGCTGGCCAATGCTGTGTGCTGGCCGTTGCTGTGTGCTGGCCAATGCTGTGTGCATCCCAAGCTATGTGCTGACAAGCTGTTTACTGAGGAATCTGCGATACATGTGTGCCGACGCTGTGTACGAAACGACGCTTTGATGCAGTGTACAAAACCCGATGTTTTGGTTACGAAACGACGCTCCGTGCTACAAAATTCTTCACGCTGTGAACCAACTGCTGCCTACTGCTGCCAACTGCTGTGAACCAACTGCTGTACCAACTGCTGTACCAACTGCTGTACCAACTGCTGACAACTGCTGTACCAACTGCTAACAACTGCTGTGTTGCTGTGAGTAGGAACAACACATGTACACAAGGGCTAGGTAAGAAATCAGTTGCTGCTGTGTTGTGCACTGTTGTGAACTTTTGCATTAAAATGCTTGTGTGCTTTGCAAAATTAAAGTAATTACAGTGAATTCTTGAATAACATATACAGTGCAGTAAGTGTTATATATTCTGAGGAACATTTTAAGTGATAAGTTTAAATTTATTCAGTAAAAATGGCAAATATACCTCAGTTTCCTGCATTTGATCCTGACTGTGACCAGACAAACCTGTCACAGAGGTGGGTCAAATGGCTTAAAAGGTTTGAAAATTTGTTGATAGTTTCTGACATCAAAAGTGCTGAAAGAAAGCGTGCCTTTCTGCTTCATTATGCAGGTGATAGAGTTTGTGACATCTTTGATACACTGAAAGATACTGGTGGTGCCAAAGATTATGACACTGCCAAGGCCAAATTAACTGAGCATTTCAAACCAAGGCAAAATACTGCTATGGAAATTATGCATTTCAGGAGAGCAAAACAACTCTCTAATGAAACTGTTGATCAATACCATACACGTCTGCAGGGTTTAGCAGCCCACTGTGAGTTTGCTGATGTTGACAAAGAAATCAAACAGCAAATAATTGAAACATGCACATCTACACGTCTTCGTCGAAGAGCTCTAGAACTTGTTGATGATGAAAGTTCTCTTAACAAGATACTGGATATGGCTCGTCGAATGGAAGATGCTGCACGTGATGCTCGTGTCATGGAGTGCAGTGCCAACAACGGTTCTGCCACTGTTACTAACAGTCATGAAGTATGTAAGGTTCAGGGAGTACACCATGATCATAGAAGATATCATGCCAAACCTAACATTAAATTGAGCCGAGAACCACATCACAACTGGAGTCATGGAACAAGACTCAAGCAGTCACAACGACTCACATCAGAGGTTGTCAACAATAAATGTTACAATTGTGGAGGAGACTACCCACACCAAGATAATGTTTGTCCTGCACAAGGTAAGAAGTGCTATGAGTGTAGAAAACTAGGTCATTTTGGTGCTATGTGTCGTTCCGCACTAAAGAAACCACAATCAATAAATAAAAGCAATGTACGAGGATCAAGTCATAGGAGTCGAGGTGGCAAACACAATATTGCACCTCAAATCAAGAATGTTAATAATATACAAGACAACATTTCATTACAACCAGTCTCAGATGACAGTGAATGTGATTATATTTGTGGAGTACAAGCAATCACAGAATGGAATGATCTTCCAAACAACCCAGAGACTATAGTATACATTGCTGGCATTTGTCTCAAAATTCTCATTGACACTGGATCAAACATTGACACCATTGCTGAGTGCCACTATGAAAAATTTAAAAAACAGTTCCAAAGCTTGAAAAATACAATGGCAAAGCCACTGCCTATGCTTCAAAGGTAGCCTTACCAGTGATTGGAACTTTCACTGCAGAGATTAAGTCAAAGAATGCAATGCTCATTACTACATTCCATGTTGTTAGGAATGCAAAGGAGTCTTTACTCAGTTACAAGACTTCAACCAAATTGGGGCTACTTCAGCTTTCTAATGCTGTAGCAGTGGAATCTGCAAACAATGTTGATGCTATTGTTGCTGAATTTTCTGATCGGTTTAAATCCATAGGTTGTTATACTGATAGCAAGGTACATCTGCATATCAACCCAGATGTAATTCCAGTTGCCCAACCACATCGCCGACAACCATTCCATACTCGCAAGAAAGTCGATGCCGAACTGGATAGGCTGATAGAACTAGATATCATTGAACCGGTAACAGGCCCAACACCATGGGTAAGCCCAATTGTCACTCCACCAAAGCCGAAGAATCCAGATGAGATACGCATTTGTGTAGACATGCGTGTTCCCAACAAGGCAATAATGCGTGAACGCCATCCTACACCCACTGTAGATGATATGATTTACCGCTTGAATGGTGCAACTGTATTCAGCAAGTTAGATTTAAACAAGGGCTATCATCAGCTTGAACTTGATGATGAGAGTCGATTCATCACAACGTTTACGACACATCGAGGTCTGTATAGGTACAAGCGCCTGAGTTTTGGTATTAACAGTGCTGCTGAAGTATTCCAGCACATCATCAGCCAGGTATTGCAAGATATACCTAATGCTGACAACATGTCTGATGACATCATTGTTTATGGCCGTACCCAAGCTGAACACGACAAAGCTCTTCGTGCAACATTGCAACGCTTACGAGAAAAGAATTTGACGCTAAGCCGAGCAAAGTGTGAGTTCAATCAACATAAAATTGAATTCTTTGGACATGTACTTAGTGACAAAGGTCTGTCTCCAGATCCTAAGAAAGTTGCAGATATCAAGAATGCTGCACCTCCTTCAACATCCACTGAAGTACATAGTTTTCTGGGAATGGCAAACTACTGTTCTCGCTTCATTCCAGATTTTGCTACCATTACGAAGCCTCTACGTGAGCTCCTGAAGAAAAATGCATCATGGTACTGGAGCGATGTCGAGCAAAATGCATTTGATGCTGTGAAAGATGCACTAGTAGAAAATGCGACTGCTGCATACTTTGATCCATCAATGGACACTGAGTTAACGGTGGATGCTAGTCCTGTTGGTTTAGGTGCTGTGTTAGCCCAACACAAACCTGGTCAACCAGATTCCAGAGTAGTAATTGCCTATGCCAGCCGTTCTCTCACAGATGTTGAGCAACGATACAGTCAGACAGAGAAGGAAGCTCTTGCTCTTGTATGGGGCTGTGAACACTTCAATGTGTATCTGCTTGGTGCACCCTTTACCACGATAGTCACTGACCACAAACCGTTGGAGACCATCTTCAATAATCCAAAGTCCAAACCACCAGCTCGCATTGAGAGATGGGCTCTTCGTCTGCAACCATACAACTTTACGGTGAAATACAAGCCAGGTGCAGGCAATCCCGCTGATTACATCAGTCGACATCCTGCCAACAGTTTCACCATCACCAAGCATCAGCAAGTTGCCGAGGAATATGTACACTCTGTAACCTGTGATGCAGTCCCTAAGGCTCTCACTCTTGATGAAATACGTACTGCAACCCTAGAGGACCCAACTCTGCAAGCAACAGTGGATGCATTGACTAAGAAAAAGTTTCCACGCATCCCACCCTCAGGAGTTGACCAAGATGCATTCAAAGCACTTGAACGCATCCAGACAGAATTAAGTGTTACGCAACAACGCGACACCGTGCTGCGAGGTACTCGTATCGTCATTCCAGCTGTTCTCCAGCAACGTGCTCTGAAGCTTGCACATCAAGGACACCAAGGTCTTGTAAGGACCAAACAGCTGCTACGAGAAAAGGTGTGGTTTCCTGGCATTGATCGTCAAGCTAAGGACATGCATGATGCCTGTGTCCCTTGCCAAGCTGCAGTGGATACTTCAAGACCAACACCTCTACAACCTTCACCACTACCTGCTGCACCATGGATGGAAGTATCGATGGACTTCTGTGGACCGCTACCAACTGGAGAGTACTTGATGGTAGTCATTGATGATCACTCACGTTATCCAGAAGTAGAAATCATCACTTCCACATCTGCAAAGGCGTCATCCCGAAACTCGACAAGATCTTTTCAAACTTTGGCATTCCTGAAGTTGTCAAGACGGACAATGGACCGCCATTTAATGGACAAGACTTTGTCAACTTTGCTGAGCATATTGGATTCAAACACCGCCGTGTGATGCCACTACATCCACAAGCAAATGGAGAAGTAGAGAGATTCATGCAACCTCTCATGAAAGCTGTACGCTGTGCTCATGCCGAAGGACGATCCTGGAAACAAGCTATGTATGCTTTTCTCAGGAACTACCGTGCAACACCGCATGGAACACTGGGCAAGTCGCCTGGCGAACTTTTATTTGGACGTCCTATGAGAATCGCACTACCTGTCATGCCAGCCAAGGTAACGGATAAACGTCTCGCTCAGAAGGATGCACTAGCAAGGGCAAAATGAAAATTGCTCATGATCAACGTGCAAAGGAACAATTCATAAAGGTTGGAGATACTGTTCTCGTTAAAAAGAAAAAAGAGGGAAAGCTAGATATGCCGTATGATACAAACCATATAAGTGATTAGTGTAAAAGGAACTATGGTAACAGCGAGTAATAGAGATCATAGTATAACACGTAATATGGCTTATTTCAAAGTGATTCCAACTAGTGTAGAAAATGATGAAGTGCAAAGTCGTGCAAAAGAAAAAGAAAAAATGAGTTATAACTCGATAAACAATTCATCGAGGATGTTTTTGTATTTAAGGACTCTCGTCCAAAACGTCATGTTAAACGCCCTACACGATATGATGATTAATTGTGTTCCTATGTAATGCAAAGTATTTACTTGTTATAANACAGAAGGCGACAGTGACAGAAGGCCGACAGTGACAGAAGCCGACTGAGACAGAAGCCGACAGTGACAGAAGCCGACTGTGACAGAAGCCGACAGTTGACAGAAGCCGACAGTGACAGAAGCCGACAGTGACAGAAGCCGACAGTGACAGAAGCCGACAGTGACAGAAGCCGACAGTGACAGAAGCCACAGTGACAGAAGCCGACTGAGACAGAAGCCGACTGAGACAGAAGCCGACAGTGACAGAAGCCGACAGTGACAGAAGCCGACTGCGACAGAAGCCGACAGCGACAGAAGCCACATTGACAGAAGCCGACTGAGACAGAAGCCGACTGAGACAGAAGCCGACAGTGACAGAAGCCGACAGTGACAGAAGCCGACAGTGACAGACAAACATGACAGGGTCAGTACACACGGTACGAGGCGAGGATTGGCCTCTGTTGTCCCGTTTATTTGTATGTAAATTACCACTGGGTATAGATGGGTGTTATATATATCATTTGTTGTTGTTTAGGTTGGTTTGTGGGAGTGTTTGTGTGTTCAGTCTGTCTGTCTGTCTTTGTCTCATCTGCCACATGCTTCCTCACACTTTCCCAGGGCCCGCCTTCCTCCCTCACACCTACAACTCCTCTCTAACACTCCTCACACCTGACTCCCTCTCTAACACTCCCTCCACCTACAACTCCTCAACACTCCCCTCACACCTGACAACTCCCTCTCTAACACTCCCCTCACACACAAATCCCTCTCTCCCTCACACCAAACAACTCACAATATCGATTGACGCGTCAAGCTTTTTCCTCGTCGACAATTGACCTTTGAAGGGGCGTGCAATATTAAGTCGAGGCACTCCGCCCCCTTTGAATACTGTATTTCACTCTGGTAAATGTTCTCCCCATCTCTACATTACCTCGGACAGTTGCTACAGTTCATACGTGGCCCCACACGCTCTCACCCACCCACACACATACACACGCACACGCGCGCACACACTCTCTGTGTGTGTGTGTGCGCATGGGTTGGTGTGATAGGAGGTGTGTGTGTGTGTGTGTGTAATAGGAGGTGTGTGTGTGTGTGTATTTGTGTGTGTGTGTGATAGGAGGTGTGTGTGTGTTGTGTGTGTGATAAGAGGTGCTATCACCTGGTGATTGACGGTTGAGAGGCGGGACCAAAGAACCGAAACTCAACCCCCGCAAGCACAACTAGGTGAGTAAACACACACACACACACACACACACACACAAACACAGAGGGGCACAAGCACTAGGGGATACAGGTGGAAACTGAGTGCCCAAATGAGCCACGGAGATATTAGAAAGAACTTTTTTAGTGTCAGAGTGGTTGAAAATGGAATGCATTAGGAAGTATTGTGGTGGAGGCTGACTCCATACACAGTTTCAAGTGTAGATATGATTGAGCCCAATAGGCTCAGGAATCTGTACACCAGTTGATTGACAGTTGAGAGGCGGGACCAAAGAGCCAAAGCTCAACCCCCGCAAGCACAATTAGGTGAATACAATTAGGTGAGTACACACATAGCGGTAAATTAGGTGGTAAATAGGTTTATCCCAGCCCGACAGGAAAAACCGAGAAGCAAAAGAAGAATCCGTGGTTTATTAGGGAATGTATGAAAGCAAAGGAGCTGAACAAAAGGGTGTGGAGAACTTCCGTAATAACAGAACACCAGAAAGTACAGAGAGATACCAGAGAACCAGGAATGAGTATGTTAGTGTGAGAAGAGCAGCTGAGAAAAGGTATGAAAATGATATAGCTAATAAAGCCAAGACCGAACCAAAGCTACTACACAGTCACATCAGGAGGAAAACAACAGTGAAGGAACAGGCGATGAAACTTAGAACAGGTGAGGACAGGTTCTCACACAGAGAATGACAAAGAGGTGTGTGAGGAACTAAACAAGAGGTTCCAGGAGGACTTTACAATAGAACAAGGAGAGGTCACAGTGCTAGGAGAGGTGGCAGAAAACCAGGCGACCTTGCAAGGGTTCGACATTACAAGAGGAGAGGTCAAGAGGCACCTATTGGAGCTGGACGTGAGAAAGGCTGTTGGGCCAGACGGAATCTCGCCATGGGTATTGAAAGAATATGCAGGAGCACTTTGTTTGCCACTCTCCATAGTGTACAGTAGGTCACTGGAAAGGAGACACCTACCAGAAATATGGAAGACAGCTAATGTAGTCCCAATACACAAAAGGGTGACAGACAAGAGACACTGAACTACAGGCCAGTGTCCTTAACTTGTATACCATGCAAGGTGATGGAGAAGATCGTGAGAAGAAACCTAGTAACACATCTGGAGAGAAGAGACTTCGTGACAACCCATCAACATGGGTTCAGGGAGGGTATATCTTGCCTTACAGGATTAATAGAATTCTACGATCAGGTGACAAAGATTAAGCAAGAAAGAGAAGGACGGGCGGACTGCATATTTTTTGGACTGTCGGAAAGCCTTTGACACAGTACCCCATAAAAGGCTGATGCATAAGCTGGAGAAACAGGCAGGAGTAACTGGTAGGGCGCTCAAGTGGATAAGGGAGTACCTAAGCAATAGGAAGCAGAGAGTTACAGTGAGGGGTGAGACCTCAGACTGGCGTGGTCACCAGTAGAGTCCCACAGGGCTCTGTACTCGGGCCTATCCTGTTTCTGATATACATAAATGATCTCCCAGAGGGTATAGACTCATTCCTCTCAATGTTTTCTGACGACGCCAAAATTATGAGATGGATTAAGACAGAGGAGGACAGCTCGAGGCTTCAAGAAAACCTAGACAAGCTTCAGGAATGGTCGAACCAATGGTTGTTAGAGTTTAACCCAAGCAAATGTAATGTAATGAAGATAGGTGTAGGGAGCAGGAGACCAAATTCAAGGTATCATTTGGGAGATGAAATACTTCAAGAGTCAGAGAGAGAGAAACACCTGAGGGTTGATATCACGCCAGACCTATGCCCTGAAGCTCATATCAAAAGGATAACATCAGCGGCATATGCCAGGTTGGCTAACATATGAACGGCCTTTAGAAACTTGTGTAAGGAATCTTTCAGAACATTATATACCACATATGTCAGACCAATCCTGGAGTATGCGGCTCCAGCATGGAGTCCATATCTAGTCAAGGATAAGACTGAACTGGAAAAGGTTCAAAGGTTTGCCACCAGACTAGTACCCGAACTGGGGGGTATGAGCTACGAGGAAAGACTACGGGAATTAAACTTCAAGTCACTGGGAGACAGAAGATTTAGAGGGGACATGATCACCACATACAAGATTCTCAGGGGAATTGATAGGGTAGATAAAGACAGATTTTTTAACACAAGGGGAACACGCACTAGGAGTCACAGGTGGAAACTGAGTAACCAAATGAGCCACAGAGACGTAAGAAAGAACATTTTCAGTGTCAGAGTAGTTAATAGGTGGAATGTATTAGGCAGTGATGTGGTGGAGGCTGACTCCATACACAGTTTCAAGTGTAGATATGATAGAGCCCAATAGGCTCAGGAACCTGTACACCTGTTGATTGACGGTTGAGAGGCGGGAACAAAGAGCCAGAGCTCAACCCCCGCAAGCACAACTAGATGAGTACAACTAGGTGAGTACACACACATTGTTATGATCTCAGGCAGCCTGAGAAGCGAGTGTACTCACTTTGTAAGAGTTATTCACCAGACCTGACCTGACTGAGGGGTCAAAGAAACATAGGCATGCGGATGTATATTAAATACTTAGCAAAAGTTAATGAAGAGTTTAAAAGCTTGGACAGTGGATAAATATGTTCATAAATGACTTGACATGAGATGCCGAGATGTTGTGAGGAAGGTGTGAGGCTCACGGCAGCTTGTCTTTAGGCTCCTAGCAGTAGAGGAGGAATCTCTAATTTCTTGCTCCGTCAAGAGGAAGAACTAACCAGGCGATTGTGTATGAAGCCTGGGAAGGACTTAATGCTCGAGTCAGGAATGAGAGGAGCCTTGTGAAGCAGTTTATTAGCGATTTTGTGGGCGAAGGAAATCGCCAACGCTGGAGGCCGGAGTGGACACACCCCGCGCCAACGCTGGAGGCCGGGAGTGGACACACCCCGCGCCCAACAAATTCTGTGGTAAGTCCATTTTAACCAGTTGTTAGTGATTGCCTGTAGTTGATCGTGTGCCCAGAGATCGTAACAAGTGTTTATGAATACATTAGGCATATTTTATTAACACAGAAAGTCTAAATAAGAGAGTAAAGATAGAGGAACATCCTGGAGAGAGGAGTGGTGCATCCTCCCTCGACAGAGGTCAGTGGGTGAATGAGGCTGGATGCCTCGCAAGAGGAGGGCTCTCAGCAGAGGCGGAGCATGGAATCGTCCGAACGGGGGAGTCCCTCTTCACAACGTGCTGGACCTAGATTCAGGAAGCTCCGTGTATTTCTTCGTAAGTGGGTTTGCTACGAAGGTTCCTAAGTGTGCCCTAAGAAGATGCTTAGGTGCAATTCAATAAGGTGCACTTAGGAAGAAATTTGTTGGTTCACCTGCGTGCCGATAGAGGTCACTACTGTGTTTCGTTTGGCCAATCAGAGAGCAGCAACATTCTTCATATTGAAGATTTAGCGCTGGCTTATCGGAGCTCTACTGCCTCCTATTTACGTCGAATTTTCTTATAAAATTAGTATATTTCGAAGTAAAACAATGTTTTTTCAACTTCTACAGCCAGCACCGACATTGTAGTAAACAAATATGTTACATTTGTTGTTTACCTACGTAATTCTAAGAGATACTGTGTAGCTGTCCTTGTTGCTCGGAAGATGCGCTGACAATTATTGTATATATTTACTGAATTTACCCAAGGGCCACTAACTATCTAGTGGCCTCGAAGAGGACAGAAAGCCGGCGGCTTGTTAAAGGGCCCGCCAATTGTCTTAATGATATTTTTGAGCTGGAATTTGGCATTTACGGCTTCAGCGGGTAGGCGGTTCCATGGGTTTATAGCCCTCTTGGTGGAAAAAAAACATCTGTTTTCAGTCCTACTTGAGAGAACATACTCTCCAACACCATATCTGTGATTGCCCTGTTATCAGTGACTTCATACCAAATGGTATGAGGTATTTTGAGCTCTGTAATTACTTCATACACTCAGGAATATTGGAAGATATTCTTGTGCTGCACCCAGATTTTGCCAGTGGAGGCTAATAGATCAGCATTAAGTATTTTGTTCTCTCCTAATTCCATGTATGACTGGCCATCCTGTGAGGTGAGGATGTTGGATGAGCTTGTAGCTGGTTTTTGATCTACACTGTGTGGTCCTTTATACAGAATAGGGAAGCAGCACATTGCTGTGTATACCTAAACATGTTTAAAAATACATTGTTTGAGAGGAGTCTTGTAGAAACTGGTAAGAGTAATTATAATATAATGTTTCCATGATTCAGTGCTTACCTCTTGTGAAAATTGAGAAGAGTTGTTTAGTCAGAGTTGATTTATTTTTTGTATTGAGGCTGGTATTTTCTAAATTGATTCCATGTACAGTATGTCTAACCATCCTGTGAGATGGGAGTATTAGATAAACTTATAGCTAGTTTTGTATCTACACTGTGTAATATTCCATATAGAATAGGGTAGCAGCACATTGCTGTGTATACCTAATCTTCTTAATAAAAAAAATCAGTAATAAAGATTTTAAATTATAGTTTGTATTATTACAAATACAGTACTGTATTATCCTTATTAAATCATGTTGACAATGGATCATTAAGATCTCATGTTGATATGTAATAGTCATATTTCTTTTGAACTGCTAATCCATGCTAATCATTCATTAAATTGTGCATTATGTCTCAATTTTTCACTTCC
This sequence comes from Procambarus virginalis, assembly GCA_020271785.1. Taxonomy (NCBI): domain Eukaryota; kingdom Metazoa; phylum Arthropoda; class Malacostraca; order Decapoda; family Cambaridae; genus Procambarus; species Procambarus virginalis. The sequence goes on from WNGS01104903.1 coordinate 25,291, forward strand.
TTGGATATACTGTACAGTACAAAAAGATAGGATAAAAATAAACCAGTAATATTTCTTTCATTATATTTTTCATTTAAATAACTGCATCAATATTTTTACAGCTGACAGGATTTGTTTTACCATACAGGTGCATTATTTGTTAAAAAAAAATTGGTTTATTGTTACACAATGGTGCTACATAGCCTTCCCAGCTTGGTGCCTTCTTTTAATACTTACTGATTAAAAAATAAAAAATAAATACATTTTATTCAGGAAAAGTGCATACAGTTGATTTACAAACATAATGTTGGATCCCTTGGTTCCCTTGATAATGTTGACATAATGTTAACATTATCAGTTGATAATGATAACATAATGTTGGATCCCTGGGTCCCTTGATTTGTAGAGCACTTCTAGTTTGGTTACACACAGCCAAATTGTGTAACAGGAAGAGGTCTTGGACACAAATTTGTTCCATGCTAAATGTAGAGGAATCAGCTGAGTATTCCTCAAATAAAATAAGTTGCCTCAGCTTATAAGGTAAATAAAATAAGCATTTCTCAAATAAGTAGCTGCCTCACCTCACTGCCTTACTGCTACATAGCCTTCCCGGCATGGTGCCTTCTTTTGATAATTACTTGTTCCACACCCAATTGTATAACAGGAAGAGGTCTTGGACCCCTACTTCCCTCTCTCTTTTTTAATAGTCTATATAGTCATAATTATAGCTTTAAGTATTCAGTGAATAAAGTTTTTGACATTTTTACCCTTTTCCTTACCTAACATCATTTGTGCAGCATATTTTATTTTATGTCTCACCCAGATTTAATTTCAAAATAAAACCAAACTAAATAAATTAGAAAAGGGTATGTATAGCTAAGGTACACCCTTACTACTAGGTGAACAGGGGCATTTGGTGATAGTAAATGATCCCATCAGGCAGGGCTCATCACCTTCTCTCATATTTCATGTTCACCAGTGTTTATTTACTTAATAACTACGGGTATAATATCTTGCTATTATAAAACTAATTCTACTATCATAAAAGACATATTTACTTTAAGTTTCAAGCAGAGAATGCATATATAACTAACACGAAGGACTCCTCTTCACGAGATTCGCCAACTAATAACCTTTTGTTATATTAAAATCGATTCCAGTGTTATGTAGTAGAGAAAAATTGAGTTATATCCAGTTTACGTAAAGCTACGAGTGGTCGAAACCACACTTAAATCCCGGAATGAACTTACGAAGGTTTTTCCACTTAGTGTAGCTACTTGAATACCGACGTAGCCGCCACGAAGGCGCTAAGAAGGAAAACATTCTTAGCTAAGAGGAAAAACCTTCGTAAGTACCTTCCTGAATCCGGCCCCTGGACTTTAGAGAGATGTCGAGTGAAGACACTTATTGTGTGTGAATATATTTTAGTAAATGTTAGTAGGGAAACATTTTTATTGACATGTCAATGGGAATCGCAGGTTTGTTTGGAGAAGGAGTTGATGGGAGAACTTCGAGGCCAGGGAAGAAGTTAGTGGATGGAACTCCAAGGCTGTAGTAGGAGTACTGAACTCGGTGGAAGAGGAGACCTTCATAGTGAGGAGCTGGACCTTATGCTGTGTGAAGCAACAGTGAAGTGGAGTTGACCGTGTCTGTGGAATCAGTGGTGGAGCATCACTGGTGTTCGAGGAAAACTCATTGTGTAGCAGTCTGGGAGAGCTGCAGAAGACCCTTGTAGACAGTGCTGGGAGAACCTAGAGATATACAGGGTAGTGAACCTCTAGATGCAGAGCGGAGGTTCATGGTGACTACTTATAAGGTGTCAGGAGAGTACTTGAATGTCATTGGTGTGTAAGGCGCAGTGGAAGGTGGGTCATTGACCATTTTTTGTGTTGAGGAGTTTCTATGCAGATGTTTCTAGTGTTACAGCCATAGGCTGAGTTACATATATATAGTGGGGCTGATTGTGTAATATTATTACGACAAGATTTAACCCACTCGGTGAGGGAGTAATAATGGCAAGTAATAAGTGACGGCTGGTGAAACCAGGATGGTATTGGATTGCAACCAGATTATAGGAGCTTAAAGTGTTTAGGTTAATATTCTTATTTATTTTATGTAAGTGTACTGTACATGTTCTTTGTCCATTAAATGTATATAGTTAATAGGTGTTTGCCCTTGTTCTGGTGAGGCTTCCCAGAAAGCAAACAAAGAGAGAGAGGGCGAGGGAGAGAGAGAGAGAGAGAGAGAGAGAGAGAGAGAGAGAGAGAGAGAGAGAGAGAGAGAGAGAGAGGGAAAGGATTACAGCTGCTTACAGGGGGATAGAAAATACTAATTTACAAAAAGGGGGATTGAGGAGATCATTCCAAACAAGGAGAGAGTGGGGAGTCATACTGGCTCAAGTAGGGTGTGTGCACAGGACAACGAGTCCAGTGTTGGAACCGTACCCCCTAGACATGTGCCGCTAAACCCTTCTCCAAGATCAAGAGGCATACAAGGTGATCTCCTGAGAAAATTACAAGCACTCTAGAGTTCATCATTGGGCGACCGGCGGTAGTGAGATTGTGGCTGCCGAGGTTGGTTATCTATTCCAGCAGAGATGGTTGGGGTGGGGGGGACATTATCTACCTATATGCACGGAACAATCTGGTGCAGTGACCAGAACTATTTGGAGGTTTGAGCTCCATAAGCCCTAAGAAGTCCGGGACAGGATAACACACACACACACAAACATACCGATACCGGTATATACCGATACCGGAATATACCGATACCAGTATATACCGACACACACATACACACACACATACCGATACTGATATATACATAACGATACCGGTTTCGGTATCCCGGAGGGATACCGAAACCAAAAGGTTAGCATACCGTAAGGGAAACTATGAGGAGATAAGAAAATTCCTAACAGATATAGCATGGGAAACAGAGTTCAGGGGAAGACGGCCCAAGATATGATGGACTACATCACGCAGAAGTACAGTGAAGCAGCAAACAAGTTTGTCCCAGCCCAAAAGGAAAACAGTGAAATGAAGATGAGAAACCCATGGTTTAATCAGAGATGTAGGCTAGCTAAGCAGCAAAGTAAAAGGGCATGGAGAAACTATAGGAATAACAGGACACTTGAGAGCAGAGAAAGATACCAGAATGCCAGGAATGAATATGTCAGGATGAGAAGAGAGGCAGAAAGACAATACGAAAATGACATCGCATGCAAGGCAAACCTGCTTGATACCTGCTTGATGGGGTTCTGGGAGCTTTTCTACTCCCCAAGCCCGACCAGAGGCCAGGCTCGACTTGTGAGAGTTTGGTCCACCTGGCTGTTGCTTGGAGCGGCCCGCAGGTCCACATACCCACCACAGCCCGGCTGATCCGAAACTTCTCTTAGAAAACAGTCCAGTTTTCTCTTGAAGATGTCCACGATTGTTCCGGCAATATTTCTTATAGTCGCTGGGAGGACGTTGAACAACCGCGGACCTCTGATGTTTATACAGTGCTCTCTGATTGTGCCTATGGCACCTCTGCTCTTCGCTGGTTCAATCTTGCATTTTCTTCCATATCGTTCACTCCAGTACGTTGTTATTTTACTGTGTCGATTTGGGACCTGGCCCTCCAGTATTTTCCATGTGTATATTATTTGGTATCTCTCTCGTCTCCTTTCTGGAGAGTACATTTGGAGAGCTTTGAGACGATCCCAATAATTTAGGTGTTTTATCTCGTCTATAAGTGCCGTATATGTTCTCCGTATTCCCTCTATTTTAGCAATCTCTCCAGCTCTGAAGGGGGAAGTGAGTACTGAGCAGTACTCGAGACGGGACAACACAAGTGACTTGAAGAATACAACCATTATGATGGGATCCCTGGATTTGAAAGTTCTCGTAATCCATCCGATCATTTTTCTGGCTGATGCAATATTTGCTTGGTTATGCTCCCTAAACGTTAGATCGTCGGACATCATTTTTCCCAAATCCTTGACATGCTGATTTTCTACTATGGGAAGATTCGATTGTGTTTTGTACCCTGTATTATGTTTCAGATCCTCATTTTTGCCGTACCTGAGTACCTGAAATTTATCACTGTTAAACATCATTATATTTTCTGCTGCTCAATCGAAAACTTTGTTGACATCTGCTTGTAGTTTTTCAATGTCTTCTATAAAGGTACAGAGCTGAGTCCAAAGACTCAGCCTAAATTGCTGCATAGCCACATCAGGAGTAAAACAACAGTAAAGGAACAGGTTATGAAATTAAGGATAGGGGCAGAAGGATTCACTACAAACGACAAGGAAGTGTGTGAGGAACTGAATAAGAAATTCCAGGAGGTCTTCACCTTAGAGCAAGGAGATATTCCACAAATAAGAGAGGGAATAGCTAACCAGGAACCACTGGAAGAGTTTGAGATAACCAGCGGGGAAGTAAGGAAGTGTTTACTAAAGTTGGATGTGACAAAGGCTATAGGCACAGATGGAATCTCCCCTTGGATACTAAAGGAAGGAGCAGAAGAACTGTGCGTACCACTCTCCATAGTGTATAACAAATCACTGGCAACAGGGGATCTGCCAGAAATTTGGAAAGCAGATAATGTAGTCCCCATATACAAGATAGGGGATAGACAGGAGGCACTGAACTACAGGCCAGTGTCCCTAACCTGCATACCATGCAAGCTGATTGAGAAGATTGTGCGAAGAAAGCTAGTGGAGCATCTGGAGCGAAAGAACTTTGTAACACAGCATCAACATGGGTTCAGGGATGGCAGGTCCTGCCTCACAGGGTTACTTGAATTCTACGACCAGGCAACAAAAATAAGGCAAGAAAGAGAAGGGTTGGCAGACTGCATATTTTTGGATTGTCAGAAGGCCTTTCATACAGTACCACACAAGAGGCCAGTGAAAAAGCTGGAGATGCAGGCTGGAGTGAAAGGGAAGGTACTCCATTGGATAAAGGAGTACCTAAGCAACAGGAGACAACGAGTCAGTTTGAGGGGTGAGGTCTCAGATTCTCGAGACGTTACAAGTGGAGTCCCGCAGGGGTCAGTCCTTGGACCTATACTGTTTCTGATATATGTAAATGGTCTCCCAGAGGGTATAGAATCGTTTCTCTCAATGTTTGCCGATGATGCAAAAATTATGAGGAGGATTGAAACTGAGGATGATAGTAGGAGGCTTCAAAATGACCTAGACAGACTGAGTAAATGGTCCAACAAATGGCTGTTGCAGTACCCACATGAGCCACAGAGACGTTAGAAGGAAATTTTTCAGTGTCAGAGTAGTTAACGGATGGAATGCTTTAGGCAGTGATGGGGTGGAGGCTGACTCCATACACAGTTTCAAATGTAGATCTGATAGAGCCCAGTAGGCTCAGGAATCTGTACACCAGTTGATTGACAGTTGAGAGGCGGGGCCAAAGAGCCAAAGCTCAACCCCCGCAAGCACAAATAGGCGAGTGCACACACTGGATGACAGAAGAGTTAAGGGGGACATGATCACCACATTCAAGATTCTGAAGGGAATTGATTGGGTAGATAAAGACAGGCTGTTTAACACAAGGGACACACGCACTAGGGGACACAGGTGGAAACTGAGTGCCCAATTGAGCCACAGAGATATTAGAAAGAACTTTTTTAGTGTCAGAGTGGTTGACAAATGGAATGCATTAGGAAGTGATGTGGTGGAGGCTGACTCCATACACAGTTTCAAGTGTAGATATGATAGAGCCCAATAGGCTCAGGAACCTGTACACCAGTTGATTGACAGTTGAGAGGCGGGACCAAAGAACCAGAGCTCAACCCCGCCAGCACAATTAGGTGAGTACACACACACAAGGTCCTAGCCGTGCCCAGGAAGTCTTTGATCACTAGCCATAAAAATCAGAATATTGCGATCCGCCCCATTTAGTGAGACGCATTGCAGTTGGCGAGCCATTACCCCAATTTGCGAGCTATTCGCGCAGCTTGCAAGCTATTCGCGCAATTTGCGGGTTATTAATCCAGGTGACGAGCCAAACATATAATTCCTAATAACAGCATTTTATCATAAATAATTGATAATTCAAAATCAAATCCAAAAATTTAAAGAAGAATATTTTAACAAAGATAATAGGTAAAAAACTAAACGAGTAAAGAAGAAGAAAAAGAAGAAGAAGAAACAGGAGACGAGAAGAGGAATGAGAAGCGAGAAACTTGAAGAAAATAATGTTAGTCTCACCCCTTGACTCTCGCCTCCCGTTTTCTATGTGCTGTGACCATGCCCACCCCGGCGGCCTGGAGGCAGCGTGGCGGGAACGCCTCGCTGCGACGACCACCTCCCACCACTCCACGACAACAACTATTTGTTTTTAATTACTTTTGTGAGTGTCTTTGTCGCTACACTGTGTACTCTGTGTTACCGTGTGTAGGAGGGTGTTGTGGAGGTGGAGGAGGGGGTGTTGTGGAGGTGGAGGTAAGGTGGGAGGTATTGTGGAGGTGGGGGTGTTGTTTGGAGGTGTTGTGGTAGAGGTACTAAGGGGGGGGGAGGGTGTTGTGGAGGTGGGGGTGTTGCTTGGGAGGTGTTGTGGTAGAGGTACTAAGGGGGGGGGGAGGGTGTTGTGGAGGTGGGGGTTAGGTGGGGGTGTTGTGGAGGAAGATGGGGAAGGTGGCGTCAGGAGGGGAACGGATCTGGTGTGAGAGGTTCTAGTTAGTCGATCAGACGAAGAGGTGCATAAATCAGGCAGCCAGACATACAAACAAGGAGCCAGACATACAAACAAGGAGCCAGACATACAAACAAGGAGCCAGACATACAAACAAGGAGCCAGACATACAAACAAGGAGCCAGACATACAAACAAGGAGCCAGACATACAAACAAGGAGCCAGACATACAAACAAGGAGCAAGACATACAAACAAGGAGCCAGACATACAAACAAGGAGCAAGACATACAAACAAGGAGCCAGACATACAAACAAGGAGCAAGACATACAAACAAGGAGCCAGACATACAAACAAGGAGCCAGACATACAAACAGGGAGCCAGACATACAAACAAGGAGCCAGACATACAAACAGGGAGCCAGACATACAAACAAGGAGCCAGACATACAAACAGGGAGCCAGACATACAAACAGGGAGCCAGACATACAAACAGGGAGCCAGACATACAAACAGGGAGCCAGACATACACACAGGGAGCCAGACACACAGTGGAGGTGGAGCCAGTAGAGGAACTTCCGGAATAACAGAACACCAGAAAGCAGAGAGAGATACCAGAGAGCCAGGAATGAGTACGTCAGGGTGAGAAGAGAAGCAGAGAAAAGTTTTGAAAATGATATAGCAAACAAAGCCAAGACCGAACCAAAGCTACTCCACAGTCACATCAGAAGGAAAACAACAGTGAAAGAACAGGTATTGAAACTTAGAACAGGCGAGGACAGGTATACAGAGAATGACAAAGAGGTGTGTGAAGAACTCAACAAGAGGTTCCAGGAGGTCTTCACAATAGAACAAGGTGAGGTCACTGTGCTAGGAGAAAGGGAGGTAAATCAGGCGGCCTTGGAAGAGTTCGAAATTACGAGAGAGGAGGTAAAGAGACACCTGCTGGATCTGGATGTTAGGAAGGCTGTTGGGCCAGACGGGATCTCACCTTGGATACTGAAAGAGTGTGCAGAGGCACTTTGCTTGCCACTCTCCATAGTGTATAGTAAGTCACTGCAGACGGGAGACCTACCAGAAATATGGAAGACGGCGAATGTGGTCCCAATATACAAAAAGGGCGACAGGCAAGAGGCACTGAACTACAGGCCAGTGTCCTTGACTTGTATACCATGCAAGGTGATGGAGAAGATCGTGAGAAAAAACCTGGTAACACATCTGGAGAGAAGAGACTTCGTGACAAATCGCCAACATGGGTTCAGGGAGGGCAAATCTTGCCTTACAGGCTTGATAGAATTCTACAATCAGGTGACAAAGATTAAGCAAGAAAGAGAGGGCTGGGCGGACTGCATTTTCTTGGATTGTCGGAAAGCCTTTGACACAGTACCGCATAAGAGGCTGGTACATAAGCTGGAGAGTCAGGCAGGTGTAGCTGGTAAGGTGCTCCAGTGGATAAGGGAGTACCTAAGCAATAGGAAGCAGAGAGTTACGGTAAGGGGTGAGACCTCCGATTGGCGTGAAGTCACCAGTGTAGGCAACATAGAGGACACGGCGAACCTCCAGTCAGATGTAGATCAGGTCTTTCTATGGGCTACAGAAAATAATATGGTGTTTAATGAAGAAAAGTTCCAGCTCATGCGCTATGGAAAAAATGAAAATATAAAAACGGAAACCACGTACAAAACTCAGACAAATCATAACATAGAACGAAAAGGCAATGTAAAGGATCTGGGTGTACTCATGTCGGAAGACCTTACCTTTAAAGAACACAATAAAGTAGCCGTCACAACTGCAAGAAAAATGACAGGTTGGATAACAAGAACTTTTCACACTAGAGATGCTATACCGATGATGATACTTTTCAAAACGCTTGTGCTCTCTAGAGTGGAGTACTGCTGCACAATGACAGCCCCTTTCACTACTGGTGAAATTGCTGACCTGGAGAGCGTGCAGAGGTCCTTTACTGCTAGAATCCACTCGGTAAAACATCTAAACTATTGGGACCGACTAAAGAGCCTAAATCTGTATTCCCTTGAGCGCAGGCGGGAGAGATACATAATAATTTACACGTGGAAAATATTAGAGAGGCTGGTCCCAAACCTGCACACAGAAATAACATCACATGAGACCAGAAGACATGGCAGGATGTGCAGAATACCCCCGTTGAAAAGCAGAGGTGCAACTGGTACTCTGAGAGATAACTCTATCAACATCAGGGGCCCGAGACTGTTCAACACGCTCCCGCTACACATAAGGGGCATAACTGGCAAACCGCTCACAGTGTTCAAGAGAGAACTGGATAAGCACCTCCAAAGGATACCTGATCAACCAGGCTGTGACTCATACGTCAGGCTGCGAGCAGCCGCGTCCAACAGCCTGGTTGATCAGTCCAGCAACCAGGAGGCATGGTCGATGCCCGGGCCGCGGGGACGATAAGCCCCGGAAGCACCTCAAGGTATCCTCAAGGTAAGGTAAGGAGTCCCACAGAGCTCTGTACTCGGTCCTATCTTGCTTCTGATATATGTAAATTATCTCCCGGAGGGTATCGATTCATTTCTCTCAATGTTTGCAGACGATGCCAAAATTATGAGAAGGATTAAAACAGAAGAGGACTGTTTGAGGCTTCAAGAAGACCTAGACAAGCTGAAGGAATGGTCGAACAAATGGTTGTTAGAGTTTAACCCAACCAAATGTAATGTAATGAAGATAGGTGTAGGGAGCAGGAGGCCAGATACAAGGTATCATCTGGGAGAGGAAATTCTTCAGGAATCAGAGAAAGAAAAAGACTTGGGGGTTGATATCACGCCAGACCTGTCTCCTGCAGCACATATCAAGAGGATAACATCAGCGGCATATGCCAGGTTGGCCAACATACGAACGGCATTCAGAAACTTGTGTAAAGAATCATTCAGAACTTTGTATACCACATATGTCAGGCCAATCCTGGAGTATGCAGCCCCAGCATGGAGTCCATATCTAGTCAAGGATAAGACTAAACTGGAAAAGGGTTCAAAGGTTTGCCACCAGACTAGTACCCGAGCTGAGAGGTATGAGCTACGAGGAGAGACTACGGGAATTAAACCTCACTTCGCTGGTGGAAGACAGAAGAGTTAGGGGGGACATGATCACCACATTAAGATTCTGAAGGGATTGATAGGGTAGATAAAGACAGGCTATTTAACACAAGGGGCACACGCACAAGGGGACACAGGTGGAAACTGAGTGCCCAAATGAGCCACAGAGATATAGAAAGAACTTTTTTAGTGTCAGAGTGGTTGCCAAATGGAATGCATAGGAAGTGATGTGGTGGAGGCTGACTCCATACACAGCTTCAAGTGTAGATATGATAGAGCCCAATAGGCTCAGGAATTGTACACCTGTTGATTGACGGTTGAGAGGCGGGACAAAGAGCCAAAGCTCAACCCCCGCAAGCNCCCCCCACTCTTTGAATAATCTAGATGATTTTGTTCAAGTAAAGTGTAGACAAATGCAACTAGTTTTCAAGAAAATACAAGAACAATTGTCTAAGGCAACAGCGGAGTATACTCGAGTAAGGAATGCCCGAGCTAAACCTAGTAAGATAACTGTCAGATCTGTAGTAATGGTACTTAACCAACACAGGTCTGGCCCTATGTGCAAGCTAAGACATTTTTGGGTCCATATAAGGTAAACGAGCTTATTAAGGGTAACAAGTACACTTAAGAATTGTTAAGAGGAGAGTATATAAACGAATATCTAGAATATATGAAGTTAGCTAAAATGACTGCTGACGAGATTGATGAGGAAGATGACAATGAACTTACCCATACAGATTCTTCTTTGGGACACCACCTACTGTAGTTGGTGGTTGAATATGTACGGCACGGTGGAACTCGCACATGTACATTGGCTAGCTGCTAACAGAATTAACTTCCCAGATGAGAGTTTGACACATGCAGTTTTATCTGTTCATGACCTTCAGTCAGAGCCAGAGTTGTATAGTGCTCTTGATGAACCAAGTGTTGACGTTCGCAGAATTTATAATTAGGCGCATTCTGCAGTTATTCTGTTTTTTGTTTGGCAAAACCTACTTCCCTGTATTTCTACCCCATGTGTCCTATTATTACTGTATAATGCAAATATATATATATATATATTATATATATATATATATATATATATATATATATATAATATAATATATATATATATATATATATATACTTCTTTCAACTATATTTTGCTTCATAAATCAGATGCCATTGTCAAGTCTACTGTGCCATTTGTATTTTTACAGTGCATGTCATCAAGAGTTCCACTAATGTTCCAGCAACCACACTGAGGCCAGTGATCCCTGACTGCTATCACTAAGATGTACCCTTCTCGATCCAGTACTTCTAAATATCTTGAAAATATATTGTACATTAATTTCTTTTCCTGTTATCTATTCATAATTGCCGTTGTGGTTGTTAGGTTATAACTCTTGTTCAATTAAAGCAGATAATTGTCTTTTATTATTTTTCCAAGCACATGCAAATATTTTGTGATAGCACAAAACGTTGATATTTGTTTTAGGCAATACTTTGTGTGGTATTGTTCATATCTGACACTTGATGGTTGACCCTGAGCAGCCGTGGAGTGCGGACGTGTCCCTCCGTGACTGCTGGGGTTGTTAGCTGTTTGGTCGCCAGGTGGCGGGGCGTCGCTGCCCTCCCAGTGTTGTTGACTGGCTGGCTGAGTGCTGACGTGGCGGAACTGAGTTACGATGGGGGTCCCCCTCCCACCTGTACTGCGGGCTCAGTCTGTGGGCCTGGAATTTTCCAGCCGGGCTGGGTACCCAGAGATTGCACGGGTGTGTGAGCAGCTGCAGGTACCTGTGATGGATATTTACGGTGTCGAGCTGGTGACGGCCCGTCGAATGATCCTCAAATTCACTCAGGAAATGGCGTATCGCGAATTTCTCCGTCGATACGAGGGGCGGACACTGCCTCTACAGGATGGTGCGGGCACTGTTCCATATCTGATCGGAGTGGTGCCCTCACCTACGTCAGCGTCCATGGGGCTCCGTTGGAGTTTCCGGAGGGTCTGCTACGGCGGTACTTCAGCCGTTTTGGCGCCGTCGTTAGTGTGAGGGTGAATGTGGTATCTTCGAGCCCACTTAAGGGTGTCCGGACGAACATTCGTACCCTGGGCATGAGGCTACGGGAGGATATTCCGTCCTCTGTGCGTCTGATGGGGTACACAGTTCGTGTGTTTTACGCCCGCCAGCCTCGGACATGTTATCGTTGTGGCCTGTCGGGCCATCAGGCTGCTGAATGTTCTGCGCCGGCCTCTGCGCCTGTGAACCTCTTCAGTGAGGAGGACTTTCCACCCTTCCTGTGGAGGAGGTTTCTGTGGCTCTGGACGCTCTCCGGACGAGGCTAAGCCCCCTGTGTCGCCTGATGCGCCCCCTGTGGTGGACGTTCCCCCGAATGTCGCCGACCCTCCTCAGGATGTTGCGATGCCCTCGGTGGATACTCCTGCTACTGTCCCTTCTGCTCCCGTGGGCCTTTCTGATGCTCCTCCTCGCTGTCTGCTCACCTGTCTGCTCACCCGTCTTCAGTTGCTGCGCCTGGCCCTGCGTGCTCGCCTGCATACTCGCCTCGGGTCCCGGCTGTGCTGAGTGCTGGGGTGGCTGTGGGGCCTCCTGTTGTGTGTGGTCCAGTTCCCCCTGCGGTTGAGGCTGCTGCCATCATGAGACGGGCGTTGGTTCACACGGCTTGTGATGCCCGTGGTTCTGGGTCCGCCTCCGGCTCTGAGGATGTGCGCCCGGTGCCCAAGCGGTCCAGGCGTTCTTCAACTGCATGGGCTGATGTGGAGGGTTTCGACGCCGATGGGTCTTCGGGAGATGATGTGGTGGTCGCTGACGTCCATGTACCTGCTGATGCCGAAGATTGTGTTTATGATTCACCTCCTGTTTCTTCTGCAGGCGGTTCTCCGCAGTGGGGGGTGGTTGCTCCTCCGGACGTTGGTGAGGTGGGTGCTGGTGCAGGCCGCGACCTCGTGTTGTTGCTGAAGAAGGATGTTCGGCGAGGGGGGCCCCTGCAGGTGTCCCGTCCGGTGGTTGCTGCAATGCCGCTACTTGAGAGCGGCATTGCCAGCTCTCAAGTAGGCCTTAGTATCCCACAGACCCAGAGTCAGGAGGGACCTCGGTGGGCTCCATCTATATCTTGTTGCCTTACTCAGTAAAGCCCTTGAAGCAATGACAGTGTGTAATCTCTCCAGGCACCAAGCAAGTACCTTCAACCACCAAATATGGTAACCAATACATTGACCTTACCTTAGAGTTCAATGACCTTACCTTAGAGTTCAATGACCTTACCTTAGAGTCCAATGACCTTAGCTTAGAGTCCAATGACCTTAGCTTAGTCCGATGACCATAACTTCAAGTTCAATGGCCTGACCTTAGAGTTGAATAACTCGACAGTGAACTGACCCTACAACAGCATAACATGACAGTGACAGAAGGCGACAGTGACAGAAGACGACAGTGACAGAAGCCGACTGAGACAGAAGCCGACTGAGACAGAAGCCGACAGTGACAGAAGCCGACAGTGACAGAAGCCGACAGTGACAGAAGCCGACAGTGACAGAAGCCGATTGAGACAGAAGCCGACAGTGACAGAAGCCGACAGTGACAGAAGCCGACAGTGACAGAAGCCGACAGTGACAGAAGCCGACAGTGACAGAAGCCGACAGTGACAGAAGCCGACAGTGACAGAAGCCGACTGAGACAGAAGCCGACATTGACAGAAGCCGACATTGACAGAAGCCGACTGAGACAGAAGCCGACTGAGACAGAAGCCGACAGTGACAGAAGCCGACAGTGACAGAAGCCGACAGTGACAGACAAACATGACAGGGTCAATACACGGTACGAGGCGAGGATTGGCCTCTGTTGTCCCGTTTATTTGTATGTAAATTACCACTGGGTATAGATGGGTGTTATATATATCATTTGTTGTTGTTTAGGTTGGTTTGTGGGAGTGTTTGTGTGTGTCCGTCTGTCTGTCTGTCTTTGTCTCATCTGCCACATGCCTCCTCACACTTTCCCAGGCCCGCCTTCCTCCCTCACACCTGACAACTCCCTCTCTAACACTCCCTCACACCTGACAACTCCCTCTCTAACACTCCCTCACACACAAATCCCTCTCTCCCTCACACCAAACAACTCACAATATCGATTGACGCGTCAAGCTTTTTCCTCGTCGACAATTGACCTTTGAAGGGGCGTGCAATATTAAGTCGAGGCACTCCGCCCCTTTGAATACTGTATTTCACTCTGGTAAATGTTCTCCCCATCTCTACATTACCTCGGACAGTTGCTACAGTTCATACGTGGCCCCACACGCTCTCACCCACCCACACACATACACACGCACACACACACTCTGTGTGTGTGTGCGTGTGTATGTGTGTGGGTGCGCACCCATGCACACACACACACACTCTGTGTGTGTGTGTGCGCATGGGTTGTGTGACAGGAGGTGTGTGTGTGTGTGTGTAATAGGAGGTGTGTGTGTGATAGGAGGTGTGTGTGTGTGTGTGATAAGAGGTGCTATCACCTGGTGATTGACGGTTGAGAGGCGGGACCAAAGAACCGAAACTCAACCCCCGCAAGCACAACTAGGTGAGTAAACACACACACACACACACACACAAACACAGAGGGGCACAAGCACTAGGGGACACAGGTGGAAACTGAGTGCCCAAATGAGCCACGGAGATATTAGAAAGAACTTTTTTAGTGTCAGAGTGGTTGAAAAATGGAATGCATTAGGAAGTAATGTGGTGGAGGCTGACTCCATACACAGTTTCAAGTGTAGATATGATTGTGCCCAATAGGCTCAGGAATCTGTACACCAGTTGATTGACAGTTGAGAGGCGGGACCAAAGAGCCAAAGCTCAACCCCCGCAAGCACAATTAGGTGAATACAATTAGGTGAGTACACACACAGCGGTAAATTAGGTGGTAAATAGATTTATCCCAGCACGACAGGAAAAACCGAGAAGCAAAGGAAGAATCCGTGGTTTATTAGGGAATGTATGAAAGCAAAGGAGCTGAACAAAAGGGTGTGGAGGACCTTCCGTAATAACAGAACACCAGAAAGTAGAGAGAGATACCAGAGAACCAGGAACGAGTATGTCAGTGTGAGAAGAGCAGCTGAGAAAAGGTATGAAAATGATATAGCTAATAAAGCCAAGACCGAACCAATGCTACTACACAGTCACATCAGGAGGAAGACAACAGTGAAGGAACAGGCGATGAAACTTAGAACAGGTGAGGACAGGTTCTCACACAGAGAATGACAAAGAGGTGTGTGAGGAACTAAACAAGAGGTTCCAGGAGGACTTTACAATAGAACAAGGAGAGGTCACAGTGCTAGGAGAGGTGGCAGAAAACCAGGCGACCTTGCAAGGGTTCGACATTACAAGAGGAGAGGTCAAGAGGCACCTATTGGAGCTGGACGTGAGAAAGGCTGTTGGGCCAGACGGAATCTCGCCTTGGGTATTGAAAGAATATGCAGGAGCACTTTGTTTGCCACTCTCCATAGTGTACAGTAGGTCACTGGAAAGGAGACACCTACCAGAAATATGGAAGACAGCTAATGTAGTCCCAATATACAAAAAGGGTGACAGACAAGAGACACTGAACTACAGGCCAGTGTCCTTAACTTGTATACCATGCAAGGTGATGGAGAAGATCGTGAGAAGAAACCTAGTAACACATCTGGAGAGAAGAGACTTCGTGACAACCCATCAACATGGGTTCAGGGAGGGTATATCTTGCTTTACAGGATTAATAGAATTCTACGATCAGGTGACAAAGATTAAGCAAGAAAGAGAAGGACGGGCGGACTGCATATTTTTTGGACTGTCGGAAAGCCTTTGACACAGTACCCCATAAAAGGCTGAGGCATAAGCTGGAGAAACAGGCAGGAGTAACTGGTAGGGCGCTCAAGTGGATAAGGGAGTACCTAAGCAATAGGAAGCAGAGAGTTACAGTGAGGGGTGAGACCTCAGACTGGCGTGGTCACCAGTAGAGTCCCACAGGGCTCTGTACTTGGACCTATCCTGTTTCTGATATACATAAATGATCTCCCAGAGGGTATAGACTCATTCCTCTCAATGTTTGCTGACGACGCCAAAATTATGAGATGGATTAAGACAGAGGAGGACAGCTCGAGGCTTCAAGAAAACCTAGACAAGCTTCAGGAATGGTCGAACCAATGGTTGTTAGAGTTTAACCCAAGTAAATGTAATGTAATGAAGATAGGTGTAGGGAGCAGGAGACCAAATTCAAGGTATCATTTGGGAGATGAAATACTTCAAGAGTCAGAGAGAGAGAAACACCTGAGGGTTGATATCACGCCAGACCTATGCCCTGAAGATCATATCAAAACGATAACATCAGCGGCATATGCCAGGTTGGCTAACATATGAACGGCCTTTAGAAACTTGTGTAAGGAATCTTTCAGAACATTATATACCACATATGTCAGACCAATCCTGGAGTATGCGGCTCCAGCATGGAGTCCATATCTAGTCAAGGATAAGACTGAACTGGAAAAGGTTCAAAGGTTTGCCACCAGACTAGTACCCGAACTGGGGGGTATGAGCTACGAGGAAAGACTACGGGAATTAAACTTCAAGTCACTGGGAGACAGAAGATTTAGAGGGGACATGATCACCACATACAAGATTCTCAGGGGAATTGATAGGGTAGATAAAGACAGATTTTTAACACAAGGGGAACACGCACTAGGAGTCACAGGTGGAGACTGAGTAACCAAATGAGCCACAGAGACGTTAGAAAGAACATTTTCAGTGTCAGAGTAGTTAATAGGTGGAATGTATTAGGCAGTGATGTGGTGGAGGCTGACTCCATACACAGTTTCAAGTGTAGATATGATAGAGCCCAATAGGCTCAGGAACCTATACACCTGTTGATTGACGGTTGAGAGGCGGGACCAAAGAGCCAGAGCTCAACCCCCGCAAACACAACTAGATGAGTACAACTAGGTGAGTACACACACATTGTTATGATCTCAGGCAGCCTGAGAAGCGAGTGTACTCACTTTGTAAGAGTTATTCACCAGACCTGACCTGACTGAGGGGTCAAAGAAACATAGGCATGCGGATGTATATTAAATACTTAGCAAAGGTCCTGGAGAGCGTGCAGAGGTCCTTTACTGCTAGACTCCACTCGGTAAAACATCTAAACTATTGGGACCGACTAAAGAGCCTAAATCTGTATTCCCTTGAGCGCAGGCGGGAGAGATACATAATAATTTACACGTGGAAAATATTAGAGGGGCTGGTCCCAAACCTGCACACAGAAATAACATCACATGAGACCAGAAGACATGGCAGGATGTGTAGAATACCCCCGTTGAAAAGCAGAGGTGCAACTGGTACTCTGAGAGAGAACTCTATCAACATCAGGGGCCCGAGACTGTTCAACACGCTTCCACTACACATAAGGGACATAACTGGCAAATCCCTCACAGTGTTCAAGAGAGAACTGGATAAGCACCTCCAAAGGATACCTGATCAACCAGGCTGTGACTCATACGTCAGGCTGCGAGCAGCCGCGTCCAACAGCCTGGTTGATCAGTCCAGCAACCAGGAGGCCTGGTCGATGACCGGGCCGCGGGGACGATAAGCCCCGGAAGCACCTCAAGGTATCCTCAAGGTAAGGTTAATGAAGAGTTTAAAAGCTTGGACAGTGGATAAATATGTTCATAAATGACTTGACATGAGATGCCGAGATGTTGTGAGGAAGGTGTGAGGCTCACGGCAGCTTGTCTTTAGGCTCCTAGCAGTAGAGGAGGAATCTCTAATTTCTTGCTCCGTCAAGAGGAAGAACTAACCAGGCGATCGTGTATGAAGCCTGGGAAGGACTTAGTGCTCGAGTCAGGAATGAGAGGAGCCTTGTGAAGCAGTTTATTAGCGATTTTGTGGGCGAAGGAAATCGCCAACGCTGGAGGCCGGGAGTGGACACACCCCGCGCCAACGCTGGAGGCCGGGAGTGGACACACCCCGCGCCCAACAAATTCTGTGGTAAGTCCATTTTAACCAGTTGTTAGTGATTGCCTGTAGTTTATCGTGTGCCCAGAGATCGTAACAAGTGTTTATGAATACATTAGGCATATTTTATTAACACAGAAAGTCTAAATAAGAGAGTAAAGATAGAGGAACATCCTGGAGAGAGGAGTGGTGCATCCTCCCTCGACAGAGGTCAGTGGGTGAATGAGGCTGGATGCCTCGCAAGAGGAGGGCTCTCAGCAGAGGCGGAGCATGGAATCGTCCGAACGGGGGAGTCCCCTTCACAACGTGCTGGACCTAGATTCAGGAAGCTCCGTGTATTTCTTCGTAAGTGGGTTTGCTACGAAGGTTCCTAAGTGTGCCCTAAGAAGATGCTTAGGTGCAATTCAATAAGGTGCACTTAGGAAGAAATTTGTTGGTTCACCTGCGTGCCGATAGAGGTCACTACTGTGTTTCGTTTGGTCAATCAGAGAGCAGCAACATTCTTCATATTGAAGATTTAGCGCTGGCTTATCGGAGCTCTACTGCCTCCTATTTACGTCGAATTTTGTTATAAAATTAGTATATTTCGAAGTAAAACAATGTTTTTTCAACTTCTACAGCCAGCACCGACATTGTAGTAAACAAATATGTTACATTTGTTGTTTACCTACGTAATTCTAAGAGATACTGTGTAGCTGTCCTTGTTGCTCGGAAGATGCGCTGACAATTATTGTATATATTTACTGAATTTACCCAAGGGCCACTAACTATGTAGTTGCCTCGAAGAGGACAGAAAGCTGGCGGCTTGTTAAAGGGCCCGCCAATTGTCTTAATGATATGTTTGAGCTGGAATTTGGCATTTACGGATTCAGCGGGTAGGCGGTTCCATGGGTTTATAGCCCTCTTGGTGGAAAAAAAACATCTGTTTTCAGTCCTACTTGAGAGAACATACTCTCCAACACCATATCTGTGATTGCCCTGTTATCAGTGACTTCATACCAAATGGTATGAGGTATTTTGAGCTCTGTAATTACTTCATACACTCAGGAATATTGGAAGATATTCTTGTGCTGCACCCAGATTTTGCCAGTGGAGGCTAATAGATCAGCATGAAGTATTTTGTTCTCTCCTAATTCCATGTATGACTGGCCATCCTGTGAGGTGAGGATGTTGGATGAGCTTGTAGCTGGTTTTGATCTACACTGTGTGGTCCTTTATACAGAATAGGGAAGCAGCACATTGCTGTGTATACCTAAACATGTTTAAAAATACATTGTTTGAGAGGAGTCTTGTAGAAACTGGTAAGAGTAATTATAATATAATGTTTCCATGATTCAGTGCTTACCTCTTGTGAAAATTGAGAAGAGTTGTTTAGTCAGAGTTGATTTATTTTTTTGTATTGAGGCTGATATTTTCTAAATTGATTCCATGTACAGTATGTCTAACCATCCTGTGAGATGGGAGTATTAGATAAACTTATAGCTAGTTTTGTATCTACACTGTGTAATATTCCATATAGAATAGAGTAGCAGCACATTGCTGTGTATACCTAATCTTCTTAATAAAAAAATCAGTAATAAAGATTTTAAATTATAGTTTGTATTATTACAAATACTGTATTATCCTTATTAAATCATGTTGACAATGGATCATTAAGATCTCATGTTGATATGTAATAGTCATATTTCTTTTGAACTGCTAATCCATGCTAATCATTCATTAAATTGTGCATTATGTCTCAATTTTTCACTTCCTTGGATATACTGTACAGTACAAAAAGATAGGATAAAAATAAACCAGTAATATTTCTTTCATTATATTTTTCATTTAAATAACTGCATCAATATTTTTACAGCTGACAGGATTTGTTTTACCATACAGGTGCATTATTTGTTAAAAAAAAATTTGGTTTATTGTTACACAATGGTGCTACATAGCCTTCCCAGCTTGGTGCCTTCTTTTAATACTTACTGATTAAAAAAAAAAAATACATTTTATTCAGGAAAAGTGCATACAGTTCATTTACAAACATAATGTTGGATCCCTTGGTTCCCTTGATAATGTTGACATAATGTTAACATTATCACTTGATAATGATAACATAATGTTGGATCCCTGGGTCCCTTGATTTGTAGAGCACTTCTAGTTTGGTTACACACAGCCAAATTGTGTAACAGGAAGAGGTCTTGACACAAATTTGTTCCATGCTAAATGTAGAGAA
>WNGS01104907.1:0-19637 GCA_020271785.1 Procambarus virginalis
TATATATATATATATATAATATATATATATATATATATATATATATATATTATATATATATGTCGTACCTAGTAGCCAGAACGCACTTCTCAGCCTTACTATGCAAGGCCCCGATTTGCCTAATAAGCCAAGTTTTCATGAATTTTATTGTTTTTCGACTACCTAACCTACCTAACCTAACCTAACCAAACTTTTTCGGCTACCTAACCTAACCTAACCTATAAAGATAGGTTAGGTTAGGTTAGGTAGGGTTGGTTAGTTTCGGTCATATATCTACGTTAATTTTAACACCAATAAAAAAAATTGACCTCATACATAATGAAATGGGTAGCTTTATCATTTCATACGAAAAAATTTGAGAAAATATATTAATTCAGGAAAACTTGGCTTATTAGGCAAATCGGGCCTTGCATAGTAGGCTGAGAAGTGCGTTCTGGCTACTAGGTACGACATATATATATATATATATATATATATATATATATATATATATATATATATATATCATATGTTTGTAGTTTGCTTTTGAGTAAACTTTGCTATTTTATCATTGCTTATGGTGTCACCTCCATCTCATTGAGCATTGTTGGGGTAAATGATACATGATTATACTCACTGGTACTGGCATTACATAGAGAGAGACCCTGTGTTGGCAACCCGATATTATATTTGAATACTGGTACTGGCATTTCCTAGAGAGCCCCTGGGTTGGCAACACACTATATTTGAATTCTAGTAATGGCATTATATAGAACGAGGCCCTGGGCTGTAGATACGACATCATATTCGAACCAATAGCATTGCTGGGACGCAGAGAGGATTACCCAGCTGGCGACCAGAAAGGAAGAGGTGAGCTTGAGGTTACGGCTGGGAGTCTGGCAAAACTTTCCCACGCACAGGTGGGCAAGCTCAGTGGGGAGTCACACACTGCAGGATTGAGCTTAGCGGTGTGGGCTGGGCCTTCTCCTTTCCCCCTTGGGTCCAAGGTCAAATAGTGGTGACCGGTCTTTAGGCATGACTACGAGAGCTCCCTGGGGGACGATGCACGATACCCTAGTGGAGGGAGCAAAGACCCACGGCGTGAGGTTACAGGATCAGTAGCATGATCCCCCACTGTTTAACTGTAACCTCATGTAACACAAGGCCAAGGTGACGCATGACAACACACAAAATACAAGGGTGACTGGAATTAAGGTTGTAGACAACAAAGGATTGTAATTTAGGGGGTAGAGACCTGAGTAGTCACAAACAAGTAAAAAAAAAATAATTGATTTTGAGAAACGATTGGGCAGTGTTGTCCCGACTAGACCCTTGTGGGTGGAATACGGAATTTTTTTTAACCTGTTATGTTAGGGCACGAGTCGCCCTGTATGGGCTGATTAGATGGTAGGGTGGGTGGTAGTTCATTCCCTCAGACACCCAAATGTGTATTTCAATGGGTGTGTATACTGAATATGTGTTTGGGATAGAATACGTTAGTATTTGAAGTAAAAATATTCGAATAGAGTATTGGATAGGGGGAAGCATGACTGAATAGTATAGTGAGCCTTTTACACAGCTCCATTTTCTGTAATGGTCAGTTAGTGATAGCCTGAGGGTTCAGGAACGGTCATTGACCAATCCGGGGGTGAGAAGAAAAATTCACTCTGCGCCCCGTTGTCATTGACCAATCAGGAGAAATATTCCATTTTTGTTGTAGGGTTTGACGTCATCAATAGGTGGCCCCTACCTAGGAATGATCAAGTGGGGTCAATCATATGGGTGGAAGGGGTTAAACCCATGACTCAGCAGGTATAATATTTTTGGGGTGTAGTAAGCCTTATTTTGAGTTTGTTTGCCTACCATGACCAAGAATGCAACAGCATCATACAAAGGAACCGGGGCAACATGTGGAAGTTGGATATTTGGGGTTTTCAAACAGATCTAAATAGCTTCAAAAGGAGTCCTGTGAGTTTGAATGTAAAATAAAAAATTCTCGGGAATATAATCTGAATGAGGGGTCCTAGGTTATGTTCTAGCACTAAAATGAGTTCCTTAGTATATTTCCTATGGAAAATGAGCTTTCAGTACTCTGTATAATTTAAATTATATATTTTATATTTAAATCATATATATAAATTAAATTTTGAAGTCAAGAAAAACGTGTGTGTGTGTGTGTGTGTGTGTGTGTGTGGAGTGTCGGGTTGAAACTGTTTATCCCAGTTACCCCTAAGCTTTTGCGCCGTTTTCTGTAACCAAAGTAAGATTCCATTTTCTGTGGAATTCAGTCACTACTAGTGAAAAGAACGTCTTGCATTTTTTTGGTCCTAAGCTGTTTATAGATAGATTTGTGGAGCCCCAAATTAGTTTTTAATATGCAAAATAGCATCATTTGAATGTCTATCTTTTGTAATAAATAATAAAAACATTATCATTAGCTTTGATATCTTATAGAATACAAAAGGCATTGTTCCCAGCCGGGCTTCAGTAATTTTGTGTTGGGTTTGACACACACACACACACACACACACACTAAAAATAGTAACACTTGTAAATATACTATAGTAGCTAAATAGTTTAGTGTCTTGACCTAAACATTTTAATACATAATATGCACAGATTTCAAATATATATTAAATTGTATATTTAAAACACCACAATATTTCAATTTCTTTCATTATTATGCACCCCATACCCATCCCGTGGGCGGTGGTGTAAAGGATACAGAGGCACATAATCGGTTCAGGAACTGAACCCTCTAGTTCGTTTAGCTAAGCAAATAACAATGTTTGATGCTAGTTACAAAATTATCAATGTTGTATACACATGTACACACCCTCATACATACATGTACATATATATATACGTATACACATATACATACACATACATATCTAATCACCCACACAAATACACACATCAAGAATCTTTGTGTCACAAGTGACACAAAGAGGTGTCACAAGTGACATTACAAGAGACTCGCAACAGTCACTATACAAGGCACTTTACATCTATAGTGAGTCACACAGTCACTAGTCTTGCTGCACACCCACCCAACTGGGCGGCAGCTTTACAGTCATGTGCATGCATTACCGACAGTAAGCAAATTTTGGATACTTCGCTAAAATTTCGGGCAGCACATCATTGTGAATGAAGTACTTACACATTTCTTGGACACTATTGATGGTGTTATCTCTAAATTCCGCAATTTTTTCACATTCCATTATATAATGACGCAAAGTATGCTAATAGTCTGCTGACAGAGTTTACATTTAGTCAAATCTACATCAGCAGATGTTACAAACTCCCAGAGGTACTTGTAGCCGAGCCTAAGCCTAGCAGTGGTAACATCTAGAAGTCTGCTAACATTATTGGATGACCCATAGACGTGCGGTTCTTCATGCATAATAGAATGATGATAGATGGAGTAACTGGTGTGAATTTCACTTTGCCTCAAGCCTCCGAAATTTAGTTGATGTTCCTGGGATATTACTGCCCTCAGGCTGCTCAAAGGCAGTCCAAGTTGGTAATCAATTCCCTCTTTACAAGCAAAAGTCTTTATAGATTACAGTTATTGTCGTGGGGGCCCCAATAAGTCATATAACGTAACTACTGGCGCCCACAAATAGACAAGATTTCACAAAGCTAAATATTTATTTTAAAAAATAAAACTTCTTTTACATTATATTTTTGCTATATAAAAGCCCCTCTATTCTAATGAAGTACCTCGTTTAATATGATTGTTTTATAATAAATATCCCATAAATACCATATTTTATAAAAAATATATATTTTTAATAAAACAGGTTCGGCTAGTGCTCTCGTTATTAGAAATACCATGGGAATTTCTTAACATGATATAGATAAAGGTATAAGTTACAATATATAATTCTATAAGACTTGACTAACCAAAGTAGTTGATTGAAATCTTTAAATTTTTTCAGTACTAATTAACAATGGTTCTCTATCTCAGAGATAGAGAAACTTTTTTAACAAACTTAGGCATGCACAGCAATGTGAGGTTACCCTATTCAATAGGAAAGATTACACAATGCAGATAAAACACTAGCTATAAGTTCATCTAATATTCCTATCTCACTGGATGGTTGGTCATAGAATCAGGGGAGAAAATATCTACTTTAATATAAAAACAAACCAACTCTGACTAAACAACTAGCATTAAGTTCATCTAATATTCCCATCTCACTGGGGTTTTAAAAATATGGCTGAGGAAAAATCATCAGCGGTAAACTCGCGCCCCAGAACTCGCAATAACCGCCTCTCACATCCCCGTCCTCATCAGATCACCCAGCCACTCATGCATGAATACAAATGTTTTTGCAAAACTGTAATTATTTAAAATAATACGTCAAATAGAGACAGTTTTTGTATTGGCATTATATTTACTTTATAAAGTAACTCTATGGAAATAAAATGCCATCGTGCATCATGATAGCTTTATAATAAATATTGCATAAATACGAGATTTCATAAAAAAATTATTTTAAAGAGCCAGGTTTGAATGGCTTTGGCAATAAAAGTACCACTAAATTAAAAAAAAAATATCAACATATTTATGGTTTTACTTCTTGTTATAAAAAAATGTGGGCTGTACTATGGGGGGCTTAGTATTATATGGATGTAAGGGCAATAGTAGGTATTTAAGAGTATCCATCAGGGAGATCTAAAAGGCCCGGCCCCCAAATAAATTATAAGCAGTACTGACTACTTGGCTACACCACAAGGTCAGTCTAGGGAATGATCTAAGATCTCCTACACAGGAAGAACTGATACTCTGGCTTCACTTACTTATTTATTAACCCCTTAACAACCCCCCATATACATTCACACCAATAATAATAATATTAATAACTTTACCACACTATCTTACGTTAAAAGCCTTGGTCCACATAAGCAGGATACAAGGTTTTACACTGAACACAAGCTAAGGTAAAGCTCTACTATTGAATTACTTGAAGTTAGAGTCAGCTTAGGGTAGGGTGGCCACGTGGTTCCACTGAGACCCCCTCTTAGAGTAACTAGTAATATAAACCCTAAGAACACCTACTTCACAAATTATAATAATCTACACATAGAACACGTGTATGCCAGTAAATGAATAATGTACATAGTATATACTTAGCTTAAACAAGACACGGAATAAAGAATTGAGGAGGAAGAGTAGGATAGGGTCCTGTCCACACAGTGCACACCCAGAGAAGAAGGAGTCTCTCACCTCCTTCCTCCCAGTTGGCTCGCTGCTAGCAGACTGCTCAACTAATCGTACCGCCGCCCTATACCAAGTTTACTCAGGTTTACTTTACAAATGATTAGAAAGTATTAGTAAACATAGTTGGTGCCTATTTTATTATTTAATAATCAACCCCAAGCTCAGTCTTTACATGCTCTGTGAGAAACAAAAATTGTCTTACGTCTGGCAGGGAAGATAGAAACAAAGACGCCTCGCTATGCGTCCCCCATACTATAACAGTTTATTTAGCTCCAATTTGACCTCTGGTTTCCAACTGAGGAATCCAGGGTCGTAACACTCCTCCCCCCTTCAGAGAAAAAAAAAATGTGACTACTAGAATAGTAGTCATATTTTTTTGTAAGAGTATACAGAGAATACAATGGAAAATCCATGACATAAAAGAAAATCAATCAAAATAACAATTTCTCTGCAAGAAAAGTACAAAGGAATTCTCTGAAAGAAACAACACATACACAAAAAAAAAAATAGGGAAGTAGATAAATTGGACACGGAATATTTAATGTCACAGAAGAACCTACAAAAAAAAAAATAACTAAAGCATGACAGTTGGTATATGGCTTCCTGTGGCTCAGATGAATGTTACTAAGGCAACCGGGACAGAGCGTCAGCTATCACGTTGAGCCGGCCCGGTAGGTGGATAATGGAAAGATTGAAGTCCTGTAGGTACAATGCCCACCTGAGGATGCGTTTATTCTTCTGTTTCATCTGATTCATGAAAACTAGTGGGTTATGGTCCATGTACACTTCCACTATATTACCTGTGAGGTAGACTTCGAACTTTTTACATGTTAACACTAGCGCCAACGCCTCTTTTTCTACCACTGAATAATTGCGTTGCGCCTTGTCAAATTTCACAGAGTAATAATATACTGGGTGTTCCACTTTATCATCCCCAGTTTGCAACAACACTGCACCAGCACCCGAGTCAGACGCGTCAACCTGAATTTTAAACGGACGGTTGAACCTTGGACTAGTAAGCACTGGGGCGGAAGCTAAGATCATTTCAAATTTTTAAATGCCTCTGCACAGTCCGATGACCACTTAAATTTAACGGCCTTCCGCAACAAGTCTGTGAGACGAGTGGCAACAATGGAAAAGTTCTGACAAAAGCGTCGATAGTATGCACACATACCGATAAACCTTTGAATGTCCTTTTAGACCGGAGCACTGGATAGTCCAGACTGGCACTGATTTTATCTTGCCGAGGTAACACTTTTCCTTGGCGCACTTCATAACCGAGGTACGTCACTGTGCCTTGGCCAAAATGACACTTTTTTACATTTAAGGTTTGATTTGCATTTTTCAAAACTTTGAACAACTGGCGTAACCTAGCTACGTGGTCAGCCCAATTACTATCAAAGAGCACAATATCATCTAAATACGCCCGACAATTTGGCACATTAGTGAGCAAAGAGTTCATTAGCCTCTGGAACGTGGCAGGGGCATTATGCAAGCCGAACGGTAACACTTGATACTCAAAAACACCCTCAGGTGTCACGAACGCAGTTAGTTGTTTAGCACGTTCAGTGAGCGGGATTTGATAGTACCCCCTTGAGAGATCGAATTTCGAGACATACGTGGCGTTCCCGATTTCGTCGATGCAGTCCTCGAGACGGGGCAACGGATAGGCATCCACAATGGTCACCTTGTTGAGCTGCCGGTAGTCGGTGCATAATCGCCAGGAGCCGTCTGGTTTGGGGACCAAAAGGCAGGGCGAGCACCAAGAGCCCTGGCTCGGCCGGATGAGGCCGTGCTGGAGCAAGAAGTCGACCTCCTTCCGTACGATGGCCTTCTTTCCGGACTCATCTGATAGGGTTGAAGGCGAATGGGGGTGTAGTCCGTCAACTTGACATCAAGGTAAATGGCATCAGTCTGGGTCGGGACCTCCCCGAACAAACTGGAGAATTCGTCAAGCAACGACTGCACCTCTTCACATTGGGACATCTGCAAATGGGACAGTCCCTCCTCCACAGCATTCACAGAACTAGAATGATTGAGAATGAGATTAGTTGGGTTCCCAGAACAATCATCCCCTCTCTCACTGGAAATGGAAACATTGGTTAGTGCAATGGGCCTGGGGCCCTGGAACTTCTTCAGCCGATTCACGTGTACGAGCATTACCTGGTTACGCTTGTCTGAGTGTCTCACTTTGTACCTGAGGTCCCCAGTCTTTTCTGTCACAATGTAGGGGCCTTCGTACTTGTGGGACATAGTGCTCCCTAGTTGAGGCTTTAATACCAGAACAGGGTCAACAGTGAGGACGCATTTTTCGTTATATGTTCAGAGCAGGATGCTTATTGGGCGACCATTTCAAACTCATTTGAATGAGGTAATGCTCGTACACGTGAATCGGCTGAAGAAGTTCCAGGGCCCCAGGCCCATTGCACTAATCAACATTTCAAACTCATTTGAATGAGTTTGAAATGGTCGAATACGTCGCATTCTCGACGTATTCGAGCCCCAAAAAAACGTTCTCAAGAAATCGGATGTGGTACATCAGACTTTTGCTTTATATGTTCAGAGCAGGCTGCTTATTGGGCAATCATATAAAACTCATCAGAACGATGAAACGAAATAACCTTAACGTATTCGAAACATATAGGGTAGATTCGGTGTTGTTGGCACATTCCTAATTGGTAATCTGCTGTCTGAAAGTACCATGCGAGGGAGCCTACTGACGAGTATTGGCGAGTTGGCGACAATGTGTCTCGTTGTTGCCAGAGAAAAAGTGCAAATGTTTCCTATTAATTTGCTTTTTGGCTACAGTCTTTCCCCTCATTGCAAGGTGCTAGTTCTCCCTTCCGGTGCAGTCGCGATCTTTTAACGCAGTCGTTTACAGGAGTAAATAGAGAACCAGCATTTTCTGAGACTGTGGTACCAGATTTCTTTATTTGGTATTCTTAGACCTGAAAGGTTTTAGGAGACGGATTGGCATTTTGGACGCACTCGAACCGAAAATTTTTTTTTCTTCAGAAATTGGATGTGGTATATATGAATTTTTCGTTATATGTTCAGAGCAGGGTGCTTCTTGGGTTAACATTTCAAACTCATTTGAATGATGTATCGACATCACCTTAAAGTATTCGATATATATAGAGTAGACTCTGTGTTGATGACATTTTCTGCACGGGTAACCTGTTGTCTGAGAGAACCATGCGACGGAGCCTACTGACGTGTTGCGGCTTATTTGCAACATTGTGTCTCGTTGTGGAATGATTTTTGTTGGAATCTCAATTCAAGCGTTAACTATATTATACACAATGTCTGCATCCCATCTTCAAAATAAAGACCTTATCAAATCCATATAGCCATATAAATGTTCTTAACACAATTCACATTGGAATATGCATAGACTGTGTAAAAAAACTGCCCTGTTCCATTGTTCAGTGGAGTAACATTTGTTGAATCATTAATGCCTCAATAAATCTTATGCAGCGCAAAGTTTAAAAGACTTCAAATACAAAGTTCAAAATACACTGAATACAACACCATGAAAAGTGAAAGAATTACAATCGGTGAGGTATGCACATGTAAGCTCCAAAGTTGAAGTACTGTATTTTAATTTTTTTAAGGGAAATTCCTGCGTGGGACCTAAGCCTCTGGCTGGCCTACTAAATTTTTCTTGTTTCTGTTTTACTTGGGCAGAGTATTTATGACTCGTATGGTCGCTTCAGTAAGATTTTGCCATATGTGTTTAACAACTTGTTTAGCTCTGTTGAATCTAATTTGAAATCTTAATGGGTTTGTAATTGTGCACTGTGTTAGATAATGTTTCAGTGGTCTGTCGGACGTTTCTCCACAGCGCTAAACGTAGTTAATGTTAAGGAAAAAAACGAAATTGCATTTAGTCATTTATATCTAATATGATGTTTCCTCAGTGTCTCAAGGAAACATCAAAATATGATGATTCCTCAGTGTCACAAGGGAATTTTTTTTCCCCATTTTTTTGTCAATTTTCTAGTCTATTGTCAATGACTATGATACATCTAAACACACATGCATTTCTTTACATAAAAACATACACAGAACATAAACATATTTTAAAGACTGCAAAGATCTGAATATATTTCTTCGGTTTCAACTCTTTTAACACTGTCGTAGCTCAGTCGTTTAAGGCAGTGTCTGGGATGCTCCCGGACGCAGGTTCTAATCCTTGTCACGGTCCTTGTGGATTTGTATACAGTTGTTCTTTGGAATTCTTTAAGATATATGAGGATGTTATTTAACTTAGTATTCAATAAATTAAAAATTCCGAGGATTGGTTGTTTAAATCCATTGATGAGCTCACTAGATGTGCTCACTTAGATTGCTTATTCAGGACGAATTCGAGTCGAAAAATGTACCATTCACCAGAAATCCGACATGGTACATCAAACGTTTTACTGGTATGCTCACAGCAGGATGCATGCTGGGCGACCATTTGAAACTCTTTTGTACGATGAAACGTCATCACATTAACGTATTCGATATATGTAGGGGAGACGCATTTTGAGGCACCTTCCTCATGGGAAACATGCTGTCTGATGGAAACATGCAAGAGAGCCTACTGACGAGTACTGACCTCTTGCCGACATTGTGTTTCTTTATTGCCAGAGCATATGTTTACCATTATTTAGTTTTTTGGCTCCAGTCTTTTCCCTCATTGCATAGTGCTATTTCTCGGTTCCGGTGCGGTAGAAATTTTTTACCGCAGACGTTTACTTGAGTAAATGAAGAACCAGCATTTTCTGTGACTACATTACCAGAATGTGTTATTTGGTAATCTCAGACTTGAAAGGTTTTAGAAGACGGATTGGCATTCTCGACGTATTCGAGCCCCAAAAAAATTTCTCAAGAAATCGGATGTGGTACATCAGTCTTTTTCGTTATATGTTCAGAGCAGGCCGCTTATTGGGCGACCATTTAAAACTCATCTGAACGATGAATCGAAATAACCTTAACGTATTCGAAACGTACAGGGTAGATTCGGTGTTGTTGGCACATTCCTCATTGGTAATCTGCTGTCTGAAAGAACCATACGAGGGAGCCTACTGACGAGTATTGGCGAGTTGGCGACAATGTGTCTCGTTGTTGCCAGAGAAAAAGTGCAAATGTTTCCTATTAATTAGCTTTTTGGTTCCTGTCTTTTCCCTCATTACAAGGTGCTAGTTCTCGGTTCCGGTGCAGTCGCGATCTTTTATCGCAGACTTTTACCGGAGTAAATGAAGAACCAGCATTTTCTGTACCTGCGGCACCAGATTGCCTTATTTGGTACTGTCAGACCAGAGAGGTTTTAGGAGACGGTTTAGGAAAAACGTGCGAGGGATCCTACTGACGAGTATAGGCGAGTTGGCGACATTGAGTCTCGTTGTTGCCAGAGAAAAGGATCAAATATTTCCCATTATTTTGTGTTGGCTCCAGTCTTTCCCCTCATTGCAAGGTGCTAGTTATAGCTTTTGGTGCAGTCGCGATCTTTTAACGCAGTCGTTTACAGGAGTAAATAGAGAACCAGCATTTCTGTCCTGCGGTACAGATTGCCTTATTTGGTACTGTCAGACCAGAGAGGTTTTAGGAGACGGGTTTAGGAAACGTGCGAGGGATCCTACTGACGAGTATAGGCGAGTTGGCGACATTGAGTCTCGTTGTTGCCAGAGAAAAGGATCAAATATTTCCCATTATTTTGTGTTTGGCTCCAGTCTTTCCCCTCATTGCAAGGTGCTAGTTCTCGCTTCCGGTGCAGTCGCGATCTTTTAACGCAGTCGTTTACAGGAGAAAAATAGAGAACCAGCATTTTCTGCGACTGCGGTACAAGATTTCTTTATTTGGTATTCCTAGACCTGAAAGGTTTTAAGAGACGAATTGGCATTTTGGACGCATTCGAGCCTAAAAAATTACTTTTCTTCAGAAATTGGATGTGGTAAAGAAAAAACCGAAATTGCATCTAGTCATTTATATCTAATATGATGTTTCCTCAGTGTCTCAAGGAAATATCAAAACATGATGATTCCTCAGTGTCTCTAGGGAATTTTTCTTTGCAGTTTTTTGTCAATTTTCTAGTCTATTGTCACTGACTATGATACATCTACACACACTTGCATTTCTTTACATAAAAACATACATAGAACATAAAATATTTTAAAGACTGCAAAGATCTGAATATATTTCTTCGGTTTCAACTCTCTTAAGCCTGTCGTAGCTCAGTCGATTAAGGCAGTGTCTGGGATGCTCCCGGACGCATGTTCGAATCTCGTCACGGACTTTGTGGATTTGTATACAGTTGTTTTCTGGAATTCTTTAAGATATGTCGGGGGTATTTAACTTAGTGTTTAAATAAATTAAAAATTCCTGGGATTGGTTGTTTAAAAGCATTGATGAGCTCACCTAGATGTGCTCACTTAGATTTACTTATTCAGGACGAAACCGAGTCGAATAATTGTACCATTCACCAGAAATCCGACATGGTACATCAGACGTTTTACTGGTATGCTCACAGCAGGATGCATGCTGGGCGACCATTGAAACTCTTTTGTACGATGAAACGACATCACATTAACGTATTCGATNATTTCACAGCTCTGTGTCTGGGTTCTCTCTTCTCTGTCTACGTAAACCCATGCACAGTGGCATGTACATTCACTTCTTTTCCTACCATCCTCCTTCTGTTAAGAAAATGTCCTCGTCTCTCTCTTCCTCCGCGCTCTACGCATCAGCGACCCTCAGTTTCTTGATTCTGAAATTTCCTTTATCTACAAATCATTCTCTCGCCTTGGTTATCCTTTGCATTTCATCACTCTGCCTACTCTCAAGCTAAACGAAATTTCTTTCATCCTAACCTGCTTCCAACAGTAGTAGCACTGTACTATGCCTTCCCTTCATATCTGAACTCAAAACTTTTACCAATACCTTTCGTCCTCTTGACATTAAACTCGCCTTTCGACAAACTAACACCTTCGTAGCAATCTAGTTCACACTGCTCCTCCTGCTTCAAATGCTGCTGGTGTCTACTCTATTTCCTGTTCATCTTGTCCTCTCCAATACTTGGCGAAACTGGCGTACACTGAATGACAGACTTAAAGAACACAAGAGAAGTGTTAAGTCTGCAGACACTAACAATGCTCTCTTCTGCCATGTGAGGGATTCTAATCATCCCATTGATTGGTCTTCCTCCAAAATATCTTTCCTGCCTCTACTCTTCACAGACGCCGTCTTGTAGAATCGGCTCTTATACACCAAGTACCCACATGAACATGAGTCCTGGCTTTGTTGCTGTGGACTCTTCCCTTTCACAGTACATACTCAAATGCTCTAATCTTCTAACAAACGTGACTTAACATAAGCTTACCCCTTCCATTTATCTTTCTTTCTCTTTCCTTTTCTTTCTCTCTTCTCCTACCTTGCTCCCTTGCTATCCTCTTCTTATTCCTATTACTTTTCCTTCGGTGGTTATAATGGGAGCTGCCTCGTATGGGCCAATAGGCCTTCTGCAGTTCTCATTATTACTACTATTCTCTACACCTTACTTTCCTCCTCACCTCTCTCTTGCCTATTATTACCCGTTCTCTACCTCCTCATCACAAGCGACTTGAGAATGGTCCAGGACGGACCGAAACGTCGTCGTCCTTCAACTTCTAGTGGTGGGTCTGGTCAACATACTTCAGCCACGTTATTGTGACTCATCGCCTGCAGAAGCCCCCTGACTTTGATAAAACTGACCAGGATTCTGATAACAGCTTGATTGTGGTGATATTTAGCTCTGTGCTCGATGGAGGGAGGAGCACGGCTGTGGAGGGAGGGTTGTGGGCGTCGTCTTCTGACTGTGTGTGGCCACCATTTATTGACTGCACTCACCATACCAGCTTAGTGATTCGCTATGGTGAACACAAATGTAGATACTTATATATAACGTGTGTATAGTGTGAGATAACAGCGAGAGGAGTAGGTTGGGAGCCGCCATTTTGGTGAGGGAGGAGCGTTGTCTGCACGACTTGGCATGTTGTTTTACTGGTGGCCAATATGGTCTTTGGGCACCATACCAGCTTATTTGTACAAGTATGGTGAATAAAACAGGTAGATACTTATATATAATGTGTGTATATAGCATAATAACACCACAACCAATATTGTTGGAGGAGAAATATTAGTGCGTCTGGCCTTGAGGGTGGCCGCCAATCAGCTGACTGTGGAGTAGCTACGTCTTTGTGCCTTTACTCACCATACAAGCTTAGATGTACAGTTATGGTGAAACATGTAACATACGTATATATAACGTCTGTGTGTAGTGAATAAATGCAAAACAGTATTATGGGAGGTGAATGAGGGTGAGTGAGGTGGTGTTGAGGGAGGGAGTGGCAGTGAGTGGCTCGCTGGTGTGTGGCGGCCACTCCTCGTTGCTTTTTGACTCACAATACCAACTTAGTAGTTCGTTATGGTGAACAAAACATGCAGATACTTATATATAACCTGTGTATATAGTGTAACAACAGCAAAACTATTTGTTTATTGTTTTATGAACATAATAATTGAATCACTTATATGCACACCATAATTTTGAGTACAGCAATGGTTCACCCATTTTTATAATATAAATATACCACAATTCACTGTATAGAATATAATTACTGCAAAAAACTAAGAAAAATTAATCAGAGACATTGAAATAATTAGTAAATAATATATTTGTGGCAACTGCCGTCTGACAGCTCGGGCGGAGTAGACCTCGTCTGGCGAAGGCTCTGCCAACGTCCCTTTTTTGCCACACTTCCCTACCCTACTGCGGCTAAAATATGCCACCTACGATTTTTTATTTTTTCGTGATCAGGGAACAAAAATAAACACTTCTATAAGACGAAAGATTTTTTTGGATTTTTTTTTGTTGCGCCTGTGGGTGTGAATTCCATTTGGGCCCCTAGCGGTTTGAGGGTTACCGAGGTTTGGCTTTCTTTGCGCAACACCACCAGAGACTCAAGGACTGCAAGGCTGCTGCACTAAAGTATCTTGGAAAGGCCCAAGAAAATATGAAAGAACGAACGATGCTAAGGCTAAGTTGCGGTATTTCAGCCTGGTGACCCTGTCCTGGTATTAAAGCCTCGACTAGGGAGCACTATGTCAAACACGTACGAAGGCCCCTACATTGTGACAGAAATGACTGGGGACCTCACGTACAAAATGAGACACTCTGACAAGCGTAACCAGGTAATGCTCGTACACTTGAAACGGCTGAAGAAGTTCCAGGGCCCCAGGCCCATTGCACTAACCAATGTTTCCATTTCCAGTGAGGGAGGGGATGATTGTTCTGGGGACCCAACTAATCTCATTCTCAATAATTTTAGTTCTGTGAATGCTGTGGAGGAGGGCCTGTCCCATTTGCAGATGTCCCAACGTGAAGAGGTGCAGTCGTTGCTTGACGAATTCTCCAGTCTGTTCGGGGAGGTCTCGACCCAGACTGATGCCATTTACCATGATGTCAAGTTGACGGACTATACCCCATTCACCTTCAACCCTATCGGATGAGTCCGGAAAAGAAGGCCATCGTACAGAAGGAGGTCGACTTCTTGCTCCAGCACGGCCTCATCCGGCCGAGCCAGGGCTCATGGTGCTCACCCTGCCTTTTGGTCCCCAAACCAGACGGCTCCTGGCGATTATGCACTGACTACCGGCAGCTCAACAAGGTGACCATTGTGGATGCCTATCCGTTGCCCCGTCTCGAGGACTGCATCGACGAAATCAGGAACGCCGCGTATATCTCGAAATTAGATCTCTCAAGGGGGTACTATCAAATCCCGCTCGCTGAACGTGCTAAACACTAACTGCGTTCGTGACACCCGAGGGTGTTTTTGAGTATCAAGTGTTACCGTTCGGCTTGCGTAATGCCCCTGCCATGTTCCAGAGGCTAATGAACTCTTTGCTCGCTAATGTGCAAAATTGTCGGGCGTATTTAGATGATATTGTGCTCTTTGATAGTAATTGGGCTGACCACATAGCTAGGTTACGCCAGTTGTTCACAGTTTTGAAAAATGCAAATCTAACCTTAAATGCAAAAAAGTGTCATTTTGGCCAAGGCACAGTGACGTACCTCGGTTATGAAGTGGGCCAAGGAAAGTGTTACCTCGGCAAGATACAATCAGGGCCATTCTGGAGTATCCAGTGCTCCTGCCGAAAAAGGACATTCAACGATTTATCGGTATGTGTGCGTACTATCGACGCTTTTGTCAGAACTTTTCCAGTGTTGCCACTCCTCTCACAGACTTGTTCAGAAGGCCGTTAAATTTAAGTGGTCATCAGACTGTGCAGAGGCATTTAAAATTTGAAATTGATCTTAGCTTCCGCCCCAGTGCTTGCTAGTCCAAGGTTCGACCGACCTTTTAAAATTCATGTTGACGCTTCTGACTCGGGTGCTGGTGCAGTGTTGTTGAAACTGGGATGATCAAGTGGAACACCCAGTATATTATTACTCTGTGAAATTTGACAGGGCGCAACGCAATTATTCAGTGGTAGAAAAAGAGGCGTTGGCGCTAGTGTTAACATGTAAAAAGTTTGAAGTTTACCTCACAGGTAATATAGTGGAAGTGTACACGGACCATAACCCACTAGTGTTCATGAATCAGATGAAGGGTACAAATAAATGCATCCTCAGGTGGGCATTGTACCTACAGGACTTCAGTCTTTCCATTATCCACCTACCAGGCCAGCTCAACGTGATAGCCGACGCTCTGTCCCGTTGCCTGAGTAACATTCATCTGAGCCACAGGAAGCCATATACCAACTGTCATGCTTAGTTATTTTTTTTTGTAGGTTCTCCTGTGACATTAAATATTCGTGTCCAATTTATTTAATTCCCTGTTTTTTTGTGTATGTGATTTTTCTTTCAGAGAATTCCTTTGTACTTTTCTTGCAGAGAAATTGTTGTTTTAATTGATTTTCTTTTATGTCATGGATTTTCCTTTTTATTCTCTGTATACGCTTACAAAAAAAATATGACTACTATTCTAGTAGTCACATTTTTTTTTCTCTGAAGGAGGGGAGGAGTGTTACGAACCTGGGTCCTCAGTTGGAAACCAGAGGTCAAATTGAGCTAAATAAACTACCTTATAGTATTTTTGACACATGGCGAGCCGCATTTGTCGTATCTTCCTTGCCAGACGTAAGATGAATCTTGTTGCTCACAAGCATTCAGACTCTTGAGCTTGTTGTGGATAAAGTATAATATTGCTATAAGATTAACTATCCTTAGAATGAGTAAAGTAACAATATGATGCATAGAGGAAGATTTTTTAATGTGTATAGCTGCACGATCAATTAGGCTCCTCCCGGCACCACACAATGCGGGAGCCCTGATCTGGTCGCTGGAAGTGTTCTTCTCTGTTGGCGTTCGAGGTGTAAACATTGGGACTCCGTGGCTGCACCTCTCTCCCCTTCTACCTTTCCTCTTACTAATTTCCCTTAAGTTAAGTAATTGTGTGTATATTAGTGCCTACTCTGGGATTGCTAGGCTTGGGTAGACCTTGGGGTAGTATTTACCAGTGTTTTGGGTACCCCTAAGTTTAGTGTTGTGTTAGGGTACCACGTGGTCTCACTACCCTAAGCTGCATCAAGCTTCAGTTCTTAACCAGTAGTACTTTACCCTAGCTTGTTCACAGTGTAAACCTTGTATCCTGCCTATGTGGACCAAGGCTTTTAACGTAAGATAGTGTGGTAAAGTAGTTAGTATTATTGTTGTTGGTGTGAATGTATATGGGGGGTTGTTAAGGGGTAAATAAATAAGTAAGTTAGTTAAAGGAGTACCCATTTTTCCTGTGTAGGAGATCTATGATCAACCTCTAGGCTGACTATGTTTGTAATAAGCCACTACAAGTTTATTTTTTATTTTGTTTGGGGGCCGGGCCTTTTTAGATCTCCATAACTTGGGTACCTCTGTATTCTAACTGCACTTACACCTTAATAGCACTAGATTCCTCATAGTACAAGCCACCATTTATAACAACCCTTCTGACACATGAGCAACAATATTGTCTCGTTGATCGATGGGCACAGCTAGCCTATTCCGCTTGAACACTCCGCTGGGGAGGATAGAGCTTCCGATGCTAACAGTGGCTAATATGGGCAAATGATCAGACGCCATATCTGGCACTACTGACGAGGCTCACACAGTGTGGGAGACGTTGAAACCGAGACAGATCGAGAATACATCCGTTGATATGCGTTGGTTCAAGGTCACTCGCAATATGTACATCATCGTGACTACCTAATAATGACAACAGTTGGTTGCCTTTACGATTACTGCACTGCGAATTACCAATATTCCTAGAGTTATAAGCATCTATAATGATGGTAGGCTCAGTCTGAATACAGATAGGAAGGTCAGTATAATTAAACTTATCACTAGGAGCATACAGGTTAAAGATATTGAGGCAGAGTTCTCCACATAGATCCTCACACCGTGATACTGAAGCTCTTCAGTTGACTTGGCTGGGAGTGACTGGTAAGGAAGGGACTTCTTAACATTGCCCTCTCTCCTGTTTCTCCCATATGCAAGTTTCAAGAGTCATATCAGCTTACCTGCAGGTTCTCTGAGATGCAGGGAATCTTTTGATGTATGAGGATACCGAAATGGTTACTTATTTGTGGAGAAATTTGCATTTTAAGTTTGTAGGTAAGGGGGAAGGAGTGGCGAACTAGTTACAACAAAATGGCGACCCCCCCCCTGCCTTCAAGTCCAATTTTGTGTGCGACGCCAGCCGGCTGGTGATTGGCTGGCAGAGATCACATGACGTGATTGACCAATCAGAGCCCTCCCCTGGGTCTGTGACGTCACCAGGAGGCCTGGCTCGTCGCCTGCAGAGCGCCAGCTGGCCTCAGAGATTTGCGATACTTCATTGAGAGTGGACGTGCGCTGGTTGAGCTCTCGAGTTCCGAAGTCCAGGAGCCTCTTTCAGTGGATTTACACAGCCTGACAAGTTTAAAGTGATTACCAAAGACTGCAGTACTTCAGGGAAGTACGAGGAAGCCGAGTTCCAGCGGTGTAAGGGCGCTGAGGACTGAGCTGATAGTCTTGGAGGAGTAGAGAGAGTTACGACGGCAGGAGTGGTGAGCGGCTCGCCGTCAGAGGAACTCCGCGGTACTCAGAGCTGTTGTGATTGGATCACGCCCACTGGGAACTCAGAAGGGGGAAGAAGCATCCTGACCCATGAGCGAGTGTTCTCGGTGAAGGAGTGCTCGAGGGAAACGAAGTATGCAGTGACGACTGGACGAGCCAACGCCCAGGAACTTCATTAAGGGAATGAGTACGGAGATGACGAGTCTTCACGACGCCTATGGACTGGTGAGGCTTCTGGAACGTCAAGCAACGACGGGAGAGACGGAGGAGCCCCAGCGACCAACGGAGTTCAGGATTTGATAAGGTAGATAATTTTTCCCTCCCATATTTCCCTTGATGTTAGGCAAGATAGGCCTATTGTTATATCTATAGGTAGTTACTAAAGTGTTTCTAGGAGTCACAGAAGTAGATTAGGCTGTGGGACAGCACGTATATGTTATCTACTGCCTGGTAAAGACAGTGAGTGGCCGACCTGTGGAAGATTGTGGAGCTACGCTGAAGGAGTCGCCCCCCCCCCTTCCAGGAGGGGCTAGTGGTCCATTTAAACTCGATCAGCTGATGCGAGTTGCCGGCGACCACCAGAGGAGCGCTGCTGTCACCATTGTCATCCATATATATATACATACATATATATATATATATATATATATATATATATATATATATATTATATATATATATATATATATATATATATATATATATATATATATATGTCGTACCTAGTAGCCAGAACGCACTTCTCAGCTTACTATGCAAGGCCCGATTTGCCTAATAAGCCAAGTTTTCATGAATTTTATTGTTTTTCGACTACCTAACCTACCTAACCTAACCTAACCAAACTTTTTCGGCTACCTAACCTAACCTAACCTATAAAGATAGGTTAGGTTAGGTTAGGTAGGTTGGTTAGTTTCGGTCATATATCTACGTTAATTTTAAGTTGCCAACACAGGGTCTCTCTCTATGTAATGCCAGTACCAGTGAGTATAATCATGTATCATTTACCCCAAACAATGCTCAATGAGATGGAGGTGACACCATAAGCAATGATAAAATAGCAAAGTTTACTCAAAGCAAACTACAAACATATGATATATATATATATATATATATATATATATATATATATATATATATATATATATGTCGTACCTAGTAGCCAGAACGCACTTCTCAGCTACCTACTATGCAAGGCCCGATTTGCCTAATAAGCCAAGGTTTCCTGAATTAATATATTTTCTCTCAAATTTTTTCGTATGAAATGATAAAGCTACCCATTTCATTATGTATGAGGTCAATTTTTTTTTATTGGTG
>WNGS01104928.1:5000-10000 GCA_020271785.1 Procambarus virginalis
CTTAGACAATATTGAGGGCATTTTTCGACATTTAATATACACGGAAGTAAAATTTAAAGAGAGAAACTCAAGTCTTTTTTTGACTCATGAAGGTTAATAATTTTCTAACTTTCATGGTACTGAAAGGACTATTTTCACTTTGTGAGAGAAGTTGTAAGAATTGTGGCAAGCTATTAGTTAGAAAAAAATAACAATCAACATTGTAAGAGTTTTTTTTCCTTATCTGCAGAGTAGGAGTGAGGACAGTTAATTTATACAAACAGGCTGTTGCCGTTCTCTCGCTGTCTCTCTCTCTCATATTCCTCTCTTCTGTTCTCTTCCTGACTTTGTATGTTACGCCTGTTTCTTTCTCTGTATTTCTGCTCTCTCGCTCTTCCATGATACAAGCTCATAACATTCTACTAACTCCTGGCTACCAATTTACTGCTATTTGAACAGATGCATTTAATGAGAGGAAATGTGCCCAAACACTTTATGTCGTGAACGCCTTAGTAGGTACAATTACTACCCTACCCAACGATACAACCCCACAACATGCTGACTAAGTACTGGGTTCATATTTACTGCTAGGTGAACAGAAGCATTAGTGAGAGGAAATGTGCCCAAACCATTTCTGCAGCCACTGGTAATCGAACCTATGTATGTATGAACCTATCCAGATTTTGAGTCAATAATGAACACGTAAAACTTTCATATTTGTCTCAGTTTGAGTATATGTGTTCATGTGTGGCTTACTCTCTCAGTCCCCATGTCTTCCTCCTCTATACATATCTTTCTCTTTAACTCATTATATATCATAAAACAGTTAAACATAGATATCTGGTACGTACAGACTCAATCAGGAATAAATGTGGTTCACAAGGATTCTCTCACACATGTTACGGGAACACAGATAATATCACCTTCATATGTCAGTCATGGTTTAGGCAATGACAAATGACCTGACGCAACCTGACCTGACTCAACCTG
Source organism: Procambarus virginalis (assembly GCA_020271785.1). Taxonomy (NCBI): domain Eukaryota; kingdom Metazoa; phylum Arthropoda; class Malacostraca; order Decapoda; family Cambaridae; genus Procambarus; species Procambarus virginalis. The sequence continues at coordinate 5,970 of WNGS01104928.1, forward strand.
ACCGACGCTGCCTGACCTGACGCTGCCTGACCTGACCCTACCTGACCTGACTGACGCTACCTGACCGACCTGACGCTACCTGACCTGACGCAACCTGATCTGACGCAACCTGACCTGACGCAACCTGACCTGACGCAACTGACCTGACCCTACCTGACCTGACGCAACCTGACCTGATTACAAATTTTATACAGAAAATGTGCCAATTATGAGAGCGTCGATGGGTCACATTTTGCCCAAACCCTCACTGAAGTTTTTAAAATATCCCAAACATCCCAAATTCGACGCTTGAGCCATATTTTGGAGCCAAATTCTGGCTCTCGGCACGTATTCGCAGTTTGAAATTACGAATTTGTATACCGAAATTATGCCATATACTGAGAGCAGCGATGGGTCACATTTTGCCCAAGCCCCAATCGCAGTTTTCAAAATATCCCAAACGTCCCAAATTCTACCCATGAGCCATATTTTGGAGCCAAATTCTGGCTCTCTGCACGCATTCGCAGTTTGAAATTACGACATTTTATACCGAAAATATGCCAATTACTGAAAGCGGCGATGGATCACATTTTTCCCAAACCCTCCCTGCAGTTTTCAAAATATCCCAAACATCCAAAATTCGACGCTTCAGCAATATTTTGGAGCCAAATTCTGGCTCTCTGCACGTATTCGCAGTTTGAAATAACGAATTTTTATACCGAAAATATACCAATTACTGATCGCGGCGATGGGTCACATTTTGCCCAAGCGACTAAGATATTGATAGGAGAGAGAAACCCTGTTTTTATTGCATACTTCGACGTTTCAGTCGCATTAGAGCTGATGCGGAGCAACGGCAACTTGTCTGATTAGAGCTAAAACAGCTCTAATGCGGCTGAAACGTCAAAATATGCAATAAAAACAAGGTTTCTCTCCTAATCAATATCTTTCTCGCTAATTTAACGATGTACGAATGGTTGATTGAAAATAATGTATTTAATGTGAATTTGCAATTAATTACGCGCATACATCAGATTTGTCGCATATGTAATGAATTAATAACAATAAACTGACAATCCGTATCCAAGGAGAGAAACCCTGATTTATTGCATATTTCGACGTTTCAGCCGCATTAGAGCTATTTTTGCAGTACATCTTCTCTCTGTAACATACACGGATAATCTGGAACATTTTAGTTATTCTAATGAAAACACATTGATATGTGTGATTTGAACGAATAATGGACTATCTCGTCGTTTTTCCCACGTTTTTAGGGATTGCCAGTTTATTGTTATTAATTCTTTACATATGCGACAAATCTGATGTATACGCGTAATTAATTGCAAATCACATTAAATACATTATTTTCAATCAACCATTCGTACCTCGTTACAATAAACTGACAATCCGTATCCAAGGAGAGAACCCTGATTTTATTGCATATTTCGACGTTTCAGCCGCATTGGAGCTGTTTTTGCAGTACATCTTCTTTCTGTAACATACACGGAAAATCTGCAACATTTTAGTTAATTCTAATGAAAACACATTGATTTGTGTGATTTGAACGAGTAATGGACTATATCGTTGTTTTTCCCACTTTTTAAGGATTGCCAGTTTATTGTTATTAATTCATTACATATGCAACAAATCTGAGGTATACGCGTAATTAATTGCAAATTCACATTAAATACATTATTTTCAATCAACCATTCGTACCTCGTTACAATAGCGACTAAGATATTGATTAGGAGAGAAACCCTGTTTTTATTGCATATTTCGAGGTTTCAGCCGCATTAGAGCTGATGCGGAACAGGCAACGGCAATTTGTCTGATTAGAGCTGAAACAGCTCTAATGCGGCTGAAAAGTAGAAATATGCAATAAAAACAGGGTTTCTCTCCTAATCAATATCTTACTCGCTAATTTAACGCGGTACGAATGGTTGATTGAAAATAATGTATTTAATGTGAATTCCCAATTAATTACGCGTATACATCAGATTTGTCGCATAAATATATATATATATATATATATATATATATATATATATATATATATATATATATATATATATATATATATATATATATATATATATATATATATATATATATATATATATATATATATATATATATATATATATATATATATATTTTAAACCTAGAAGGGGTACCACCTCTGGTGCAAGTGTAGGGACCCATAGCCTCGGAGAAGAAAATAAAGAGTACTCAGAGAAGACCTTGTGGATCCTCACTGAACACTTTGATATTTTCTTCTCCTACCACCCCTATTCTTTTGGTATGTGTGTATACTTATCTAACTTTATTTGAAAATGTCATTACACAAAAAAGTTTCAATATTGATTACATGCAGGGTACAAGGCTGCTTGTCACAAGTTGAAAAGCTCCTCCAGCTCCTCAGATGGCGGGCAGGAACCATGGATGCAGTGAGCATTTCCTCTCTGGATTGCCACACTGAGGCGCTAAAAAAGAAAACTGGCAGCTCTAGGGTCTCTAGTTGTTTCCATTAGCTTAGACCCAACTCCTTCAAAAAGCTAGCAGCACTTTTACCCCAGGCACCAAGTGTCTCTGAGGCAATGGGGACAAAATTGTAGTGGTGCTCAAGGTCTCTGTATATACGTGACTTGGCCGCTTCCCGGTGATTAGCAGCTCCTCCTGCTTGAGTAGCACTGAAGTCAACATAGGTATTGGCTAAAGTTGAGACGCAAATGTAGTCCCACACCAACTGTCTACCATTCTTCCAGGGGTTCACCGTGATTCCATCTGGCCGACCGACAGGCTCATTAGATTTGCGGGACATTAGGTAGCGGGGCTCTCTCTCTGCTGGACAGCCGGCTGTGGTAAGGCTTCTCTTAATAATGTCATTGACCTCGCCGTGTCGTGCATGCCATCCTCCTGTCCTTTGGCAGAGAAGACCATGCCGTCCGTACCTGTCGGCCTCTGACTCGCCGCAAATACACCTGTATTCGGTGTGGATTGGGGCAGCGAGACGGAGAGCCACGGAAATTCGGAGGGCCTGCGGTGTGAGACGGGTGCCGGTTGCTGACATTGGGATTGCTAATAGGAAATCACCTGCATGGGGAGCTGCTACTGCTCTAAGTCGGGCAGTGTCATGTGGTGTTGTCGCAGCTTCTAGCAAAGTCGCAGCTTCTTGGTCGGCAATGGGGCGATCCCAGCTGGATTGCTTATGGGCTTCAGAAGGCAGTGGTTGGGGTGCTGGTCCTGCGAGAGAGACCCATTTGGTTGTGCAGTCTGTGAAGCTGGGTCATGTACCCCTGCCTGTTGAACTAGGTGCTCAGGTAGGATTTCCTTCACCAAGTTGTCAGACCCCACTGAATAGGACAGGAACGCTGGTACAGCAATTTGTGTTGCTGTGCGCACGCCAAGGCCCCCGAGTCTGACAGGAAGCTCGCCTGTTTCCACTGCGAGTTGCTGAGGGAAAGATTGAGGGCTTTTTCTAGTGTTGATTTCAGCAAGCTGTCGTACTCTTCTAATTTAATATTGTTGAAAGATGGCGAACATCTTAGAAAGTAGGTCAGCCTGGGGAGGGACAAGCATCTGGTGATGAGGTAAAGTGCATCATGGGCATCGATGTCTTCAATCCTCTCGTTCATTCTCTTCAGGTCAGTGATCTTCTTACCAGGACCTCGTCGATGTCATTCCTTCCAAGAGGAGCACCTAGGAGTGTGCTGTCCTCAGGGTTGGTTGTATGAATGTCAGGCAAAACAACCTTTATTTGCTCTATTATGTGCTGGTTGGTGGAGGTTATTTCGTACTTGGAAGGGTTCAGGGTGAGGCCTAGACTTGCTCTTTGCTCCTGAATTATTCTTATGTCGTCCAAGAGTGCGTCTGGGGAGCCGGCTAGAGTACCATCGTCCAAAAACCAAATGTTGAGCTCACTGGACAGGTTATCGGTGACTTCCTTGATGACTAGGCAGAAAAGAAAAAGAGCAAGGGGGTCACCCTGTTGGACACCTTCTTGTGATTCGATTTCATGTTCCCCAAAAAGCAGAGTTAGATTCTTGCTGTAG
>WNGS01104928.1:15000-20567 GCA_020271785.1 Procambarus virginalis
CCCGACACGACCTGACCCGACACGACCTGACCCAACACGACCTGACCCAACACGACTTGATCCGACACGACCTGACCCGACACGACCTGACTCGACACGACCTGACCCGACACGACCTGACCCGACACAACCTGACCCGACACGACCTGACCCGACACAACTTGACCCGACACGACCTGACCCGACACGACCTGACCCGACCGACACGACCTGACCCGACACGACCTGACGTGACCGACCTGACCTAATTAACCTTACCTAACCTTACCTAATCTAACTCGGGTCCAGGTGTGGGTCAGTGGGCCCCCGGACTTCCACCATTCCCCACATCCCAGGGTCAGGTCAGTCAGGTCAGGTCAGGTCAGGTCAGGTCAGGTCAAGTTTTAGCTACCCAGAGACCTCACAGTCGAGATGGACGGACGCAGCTACAGGACGAGACACACACAAATCAGTGCCCTGTAGTTACACCGTTTTGACAGACTCGAACACACGTCAGTTCTCATGAGAACAGATTCCAATCCGACTAGGCCATTCTGGGGTCGCCAAGTTTTCCAAAGCTGGTTCTTTTTTTTTTTTTTTTTTGAGATATATACAAGAGTTGTTACATTCTTGTACAGCCACTAGTACGCGTAGCGTTTCGGGCAGGTCCCTGGAATACGATCCCCTGCCGCGAAGAATCGTTTTTTCATCCAAGTACACATTTTACTGTTGCGTTAAACAGAGACTACAGTTAAGGAATTTCGCCCAGTAAATCCTCCCCGGCCAGAATACGATAATAATATAATAATTTATATTGAGTAATTTGGTAACATGTCGTCGGCGGTTTAATGCTCCAATATTCCAGGTGAACAAAATATATATTTGGCTGCAACAATTAACTTTGACATGTTTGGGTAAATAATATCTGTAATTATTGTATTTGGGCGTTAATAAACAGGGTAAAACTCCGATGTAAATTTGACTGGCGTGGATGGTTTTTTATTTGGGCTATTTGGGGAGGAGGAGGGTGACTTCTTGACTAGAAGCTGGAGGGGGAGTGTGAAGCCCAGAAGAAGACCAACACGTTGATAACTTAGACAATATTGAGGGCATTTTTCGACATTTAATATACACGGAAGTAAAATTTAAAGAGAGAAACTCAAGTCTTTTTTTGACTCATGAAGGTTAATAATTTTCTAACTTTCATGGTACTGAAAGGGACTATTTTCACTTTGTGAGAGAAGTTGTAAGAATTGTGGCAAGCTATTAGTTAGAAAAAAATAACAATCAACATTGTAAGAGTTTTTTCTCCTTATCTGCAGAGTAGGAGTGAGGACAGTTAATTTATACAAACAGGCTGTTGCCGTTCTCTCGCTGTCTCTCTCTCTCTCATATTCCTCTCTTCTGTTCTCTTCCTGACTTTGTATGTTACGCCTGTTTCTTTCTCTGTATTTCTGCCTCTCTCGCTCTTCCATGATACAAGCTCACAACATTCTACTAACTCCTGGCTACCAATTTACTGCTATTTGAACAGATGCATTTAATGAGAGGAAATGTGCCCAAACACTTTATGTCGTGAACGCCTTAGTAGGTACAATTACTACCCTACCCAACGATACAACCCCACAACATGCTGACTAAGTACTGGGTTCATATTTACTGCTAGGTGAACAGAAGCATTAGTGAGAGGAAATGTGCCCAAACCATTTCTGCAGCCACTGGTAATCGAACCTATGTATGTATGAACCTATCCAGATTTTGAGTCAATAATGAACACGTAAAACTTTCATATTTGCCTCAGTTTGAGTATATGTGTTCATGTGTGGCTTACTCTCTCAGTTTGAGTATATGTGTTCATGTGTGAACACATATACTCAATATGCCAATAAACTGGCAATCCTTAAAAACGTGGTAAAAACGACGAGATAGTCCATTATTCGTTCAAATCACACAAATCAATGTGTTTTCATTAGAATTAACTAAAAATGTTCCAGATTGTCCGTGTGTGTTACAGAAAGAAGATGTACTGCAAAAACAGCTATAATGCGGCTGAAACGTCGAAATATGCAATAAAATCACGGTTTCTCTCCTTGGATACGGATTGTCAGTTTATTGTTATTAATTCAATACATATGCGACAAATCTCATGTATACGGGTAATTAATTGCAAATTCACATTAAATACATTATTTTCAATCAACCAGTCGTACCTCGTTAAATTAGCGAGTAAGATATTGATTAGGAGAGAAACCTTGTTTTTATTGCATATTTCGACGTTTCAGCCGCATTAGAGTTGTTTTAACTCTAATCAGACAAGTTGCCGTTGCCTTCTCCTCATCAGCTCTAAACCGGCTGAAACGTCGAAATATGCAATACAATCAGGGATTCTCTCCTAATCAATATCTTATTCGTTATTGTAAATTATTCAATCGTTGATTGAAAATAATGTATTTAATGTGAATTTGCAATTAATTACGCGTATACATAAGATTTGTCGCATATGTATTGAATTAATAACAATAAACTGACAATCCGTATCCAAGGAGAGAAACCCTGATTTTATTGCATATTTCGACGTTTCAGCCGCATTATAGCTGTTTTTACAGTACATCTTCTTTCTGTAACATACACGGAAAATGTGGGACATTTTAGTTAATTCTAATGAAAACGCATTGATTTGTGTGACTTGAACGAATAATGGACTAGCTCGTCGTTTTTACCACGTTTTTAAGGATTGCCAGTTTACTGTTATTAATTCATTATATATGCGACAAATCTGATGTATACGCGTAATTAATTGCAAATTCACGTTAAATACATTATTTTCAATCAACCATTCGTACCTCGTTACAACAATGAGTAAGATATTGATTAGGAGAGAAACCTTGTTTTTATTGCATATTTCGACGTTTCAGCCGCATTAGAGCTGTTTATTAGCTCTAATCAGACAAGTTGTCGTTGCCTCCTCCGCATCAGCTCTAATGCGGCTGAAACGTCGAAATATGCAATAAAAACAGGGTTTCTCTCCTAATCATTATCTTTGACGCTATTGTAACGAGGTACGAATGGTTGATTGAAAATATTGTATTTAATGTGAATTTGCAATTAATTACGCGTATACATCAGATTTGTCGCATATGTAATGACTTAATAACAATAAACTGGCAATCCTTAAAAACGTGGGAAAAACGACGAGATAGCTTTGTTGCATATGTAATGAATAATAACAATAAACTGGCATCCTTAAAAACTTGGGAAATACGACGAGATAGTCCATTATTCGTTCAAATCACACAAATTAATGTGTTTTTATTAGAATTAACTAAAATGTTCCAAAATTTCCGTGTATATTACAGAAAGAAGATGTACTGCAAAAACAGCTATAATGCGGCTGAAACGTCGAAATATGCAATAAAATCAGGGTTTCTCTCCTTGGATACGGATTGTCAGTTTATTGTTATTAATTCAATACATATGCGACAAATCTGATGTATACGCGTAATTAATTGCAAATTCACATTAAATACATTATTTTCAATCAACCATTCGTACCTCGTTAAATTAGCGAGTAAGATATTGATTAGGAGAGAAACCTTGTTTTTATTGCATATTTCGACGTTTCAGCCGCATTAGAGTTGTTTTAACTCTAATCAGACAAGTTGCCGTTGCCTTCTCTCATCAGCTCTAATGCGGCTGAAACGTCGAAATATGCAATAAAAACAGGGATTCTCTCCTAATCAATATCTTACTCGTTATTGTAAATTATTCAATCGTTGATTGAAAATAATGTATTTAATGTGATTTTGCAATTAATTACGCGTATACATCAGATTTGTCGCATATGTATTGAATTAATAACAATAAACTGACAATCCGTATCCAAGGAGAGAAACCCTGTTTTTATTGCATATTTCGACGTTTCAGCCGCATTAGAGCTGATGCAGAGTCCGATTAGAGCTAAAACAGCCCTAATGCGGCTGAAACGTCGAAATATGCAATAAAAACAAGGTTTCTCTATTAATCAATGTCCTACTCGCTACTTTACCGAGATACACATGGTTGATTGAAAATAATGTATTTAATGTGCATTTGCAATTAAATACGAGTTTGCATCATATATATCGTATATGTAGTGAATTCGTTCACTACATGCGAGACTGGGGGCTTACTCTCTCCGTTGACCCGTTGAACCTCCTCCAGTCTCCGGCAGTGTTCTGGCACAGAGAAAGCTCCAACGGGTAAACGGCGGGAGTAAGCCCCCGCTCTTGCATGTAGTGAACGAATTCATTACATATATTCAATCAACCAATCGTACCTCGTTAAGACAGCGAGTAATATATTAATCATGAGAGAAACCCTGTTTTTATTGCATGTTTGGACGTATCAGCCGCATTAGAGCTGATGCGGAGGATGCAACGGCAACTTGTTGATTAGAGCTAAAACCGCTCTAATCGGCTGAAACGTCGAAATATGCAATAAAAACAGGGTTTCTCTCCTAATCAATATTTTACTCGCTAATTTAACGAGGTACGAATGGTTGATTGGAAATAATGTATTTAATGTGAATTTGCAATTAATTACGCGTATACATCAGATTTCTCGCATATGTAATGAATTAATAATAATAAACTGACAATCCGTACCAAGGAGAGAAACCCTGATTTTATTGCATATTTCGACGTTTCAGCCGCATTAGAGCTGTTTTTGCAGTACATTTTCTTTCTGTAACATATACGGAAAATCTGAACATTTTAGTTAATTCTAATGAAAACACATTGATCTGGGTGATTTGAACGAATAATGGACGATCTCGTCTTTTTTCTCACGTTTTTTAAGGATTGCCAGTTTATTGTATTAATTCATTACATATGCAACAAATCTGATTTATACGCATAATTAATTGCAAATTCACATTAAATACATTATTTTCAATCAACCATTCGTACCTCGTTACAATAGCGACTAAGATATTGATTAGGAGAGAAACCCTGTTTTTATTGCATATTTTGACATATCAGCCGCATTAGAGCTGATGCGGTGGAGGCAAACGGCAACTTGTCTGATTAGAGCTAAAACAGCTCTAATGCGGCTGAAACGTCGAAATATGCAATAAATACAGGGTTCTCTTCTAATCAATATCTTACTCGCTAATTTAACGAGGTACGAATGGTTGATTGAAATAATGTATTTAATGTGAATTTGCAGTCAATTACGCGTATACATCAGATTTTTCGCATATGTAATGAATTAATAACAATAAACTGACAACCGTATCCAAGGAGAGATACCCTGATTTTATGCATATATCATCGTGCAGACAGGTTTGTGGCTTCTGACTTCTTTTTTATTGAATATAATAAATATTAGGCGCTTACCTATAATATTTATCATGTTATACAAGTATAACTATCACATAATAAATATAAAAGGATTTATCCAAAACTGACAGAAGTGTTGTGGTTTGTGCGTTGTTCGTGTTTGCGGGCATTCAGGTGTGTTGTGTTTACGCTGGCGGGCGGCGTCCTTACCAACTCCGAATTAGTCTATTACATCACTAAACTTCATTTAATAACTATATACCTGTTACA
>WNGS01104939.1:0-11584 GCA_020271785.1 Procambarus virginalis
TGTCACGGGGGTGGGGCCGGGCTCTGCTAACACTCTGCTGCTAGGGGCTCAGGAGGCAGAATACTCAGCCCCTCCGACTCCCGGGTTCACCGGGGTCTCCTTGGTCCCACAGGAGAGACCACAATGCCCACCTCCGCAGGTCTTTGCTTCCACCACTGAAGGGGTGCCACTGACTCACCCTGGAAGCCCTTCAGTCAACCACGGGGAACTGCTATCAGCAATTCCGGCCTAGACCCGTGGAGGAGTGAAGGAAGACTCGGGCTTACCTTATAACAATGACCTCCCTGAGTCTTGCCTGCCGTACAAAGAGGTTGCAGGAACTCCTTTCCCGCCTGTCTTCTCTATCTTTTCCTCAACAAGGTCGCCAGCTGGGTTATTATATCTGCACCCCAGCGATGCAGTTCAGTGGGTGTATATATGTTGTCCTGTTGCCAGAGTGTTGCTACTCCCCAGATCTACTATTGGACTGTCGGCCCAGGGTACTCCCTTGAAGGTCCGTGTGGCTTTACCTCTCTCTAGCCACCACGTTACTAGTTGCCACCTTTCAGGCACTAGTACTGATCGGATGGCTAAGGATACACTTTTACATCAGTCTGTGCTGTTACCACTCTTCAGGCAATAAGAATTTCCATAGGGAACATGGTGTTCCCTAGGTGGTACTGTGATAACCTTCGTGTATGCTCATATAGAAATATAATATAATAATAATGGAGGCACACTTAAACACAATATAAAATGTGTGAATTTACTTACACAACTACATGATCACACATATGATTACAAGTGATACAAGAAAATGAAATAATAATAACTCTGGAGACTGTCAGCAACTCTTCTCTCACGTTCTCCAGGCTCCTTCAACTGGGCAGATAGACAGGAGTCACACACTCTCAAAGGGGCCTCTTCACCACGTCGGCACCTCTTCTTCACTGTCCTGCCGTCCACACACACTGTCCTCTCTGACAGTCCTGGACATAAGCTGCCCTGCGCCTATTCTGCTACTAAAGTATTAACATCCTATTGCCACATACATAAGTGAATATATGGTCTATCTAGCCTACTCACACAAAGGGGTAATGGGAGGGAAAATGATCTACTTAACATCCCTGGCTCACGACGCCTGTCCCTCGATGGTGTGAGGGTCCTGTGCTTCCTGAGTCGATCCTCGGCGATCCAGGAACGTTCCCACAGGTCCTCAGGTGTCGTGAAGCCTTCGCGTCTTCGCCATTCCAATCCCTGGGGTTCAGCTATCCCAATCCTGGTCCATCAATGGCGCTGAGCTGATCGCTATATTCACACACACGTTCCTCCTCCACAAGGTACTGCTTCTCGTCCTAGGAACGGTGTCGTCCCTCCAACACCCTCAGTGGATGTGACCCAGTCACAGCTATGCCTGCCCGCCACACCTTTCAGGCCCTCAACGTCACGCCCGCCGCCCAGCGTCGTCGCTGACAATTCTCCAAGTTTGGCACTTCTCTGCCCACTCAACTTGGTTCCTTTTTGCTTCCCAGAAGCGCGGGTCTCCTATACATCAGGTTGGCTGCGATGGCTAGCTCTAATCCACTGAGAAAGGCCTGTTTAGCCTCCAATCTTCGAGAGCTGACTGAGGAGCGTCCTCTTCCCTTCACTGTCAGTTCAACTCTGACGTTGGCGCCGCCCGGGTACTCGGTGACGTCACGGCGGGCTCTGATTGGTCGCCTGTGACCCGAGTCACCCAATCCGCACACGGCTAGTATCCATTCCAAAACGTCATATCTGCAGTAGGGGATACTCTTTCATTTCTATCGGGGCACCAATTTCCCTTTACTTTCAACTTTAATGTAAGTTTCTCCCTGTAGAGAGAGTTGATATGACTCTTAAAGCTGGCAACGAAAGAGATAGGAGAGCTAGGCACCGTAACAATATATAAACGATCTGCCTAATGTCTCTAATATTCTCAACCTATATTGTTTGCTGACGATACTACTCTTATCTATTCAGACCTCAACAAACATACACTAAATAATGTTGTGAATAATGAATTAAAAAAAGTCCACTTATGGATGTCAACTAACAAACTAACATAAACATCGAAAAGACTTACTACATCTTATTTGGAAGCAAATCATCAAATGCAATTCAACTACAGATAGACAACATTAACATCAGTAATAAAAATGATGCAAGTTTCTTGGCCTATTCCTAGACAAGAGACTCAACTTCAGCACCCACATTCAACACATAACTAAGAAAGTCTCTAAGACAGTTGTATACTCTCCAAAATCAGATATTATTTCCTAACTCTGCTCCTCCCTATTATGCTCTAATCTACCCCTATCTTAATTATGGTATCTGTGCATGGGGTCTACCACTGCAAACCACCTTAAGCCCATCATCACCCAGCAAAAATCTGCTATCAGATAATAACTAACTCTGCTTTCAGACAACACTCAGCTCCCTTGTTTAATCCCTAAACTTGCTAAATTAACTCCCTCTACACATTCTCTTGTGTCAACTACATCTACAACCCTGTTCTTAAATGCAAACCATGCTCTGAAACTCTCTCTGGACAGATGTAATAGGACCCATTATCACCACACCAGAAATAAATATCTCTTTGATATGCCCAGGGTCAAACTTAATCTGTGTAAACACTCTTTTATTTTATTTATTTATTATTTATTTATTCATATACAAGAAGGTACACTGGGAATGTGAGAATATATAATATGGTAATTACAATCTTGTAAAGCCACTAGTACGCGCAGCGTTTCTATGCAAATAAGGGACCTAGTCTATGGAACTCACTCCCTAGTGAATTGAAAACTGTAAAACTTTGCCTTATTTAAAAACAAAACCAAAAAGTACTTAATTTCATCTTCTTAGTTTCCTACACTGAGCTTTATTTTTTGCTCTGTACCTAGTGTTACCCAATTTCCTAATTCTTATGTATTTACCCAAACAACCTTATCATTGTGTTCATTGCTGTCTTCCTTTATGTGCTAGCCATTTGCTGTATTGTGCCTACCTGGTTGGTTGGTTAAGATTTGCCACCTGGAACAGTTCCAAGAGGCACGGGCTTTGGTGAGCCCGCAATATTGTGCCTACCAATTTTTGTCAACTACCATTCAAGCTTTCATTGCAATCAATCTTAGCTACCTAAGTGCTTTATTATACTGTACCTACAATTTTCTCACATCTTTTTTTTTTCTTGCCATGTAACTGTTATCATTTCTTTTTTATAATTTTTGCTAGTATTTCTGATCGGGGAGAAAACAAACCAGGAGTGGGGGGACCTTAATTTATTAACTAATGTTTACAGAGCAACTGCTGTACCACAATATCCAAGTAGGCGTGTAACATGGCTGAGTAGCATGCCAGTACTGCAAAGATGCAACTAAGGGAAATAAGTCATAGGACATTAACCGTGTCTAGTGCCAGCTAGCCGAAGCAATGTTGCAGTACTCGCAATCAGCTTAAAGCTATAATTAAAACAATGCCAGAGATAATTGAGTGGCACAGCCAGTACAGTATGTATAAAATATATTCTGTATACACAGAGGGCATAGAATAGTTAATAGTTTCCAGGGGTAACGATATGCTAGTGCCTAGTACATGTAAAGTCTGCAACCCCAAACTTGCACACAAGTGAGCACTTGACATATGGTAAGTAGCGCAACTGCTGTACCACAATATAAGAGAAGGCATGTAACATGGCTGAGTAGAATGCCAGTACTGCAAAGATGCAACTAAGGGAATAAGTCATAGGACATTAACCGTGCCTAGTGGCAGCTAGCCGAAGCAATGTTGCAGTACTCGCAATCAGCTTAATGCTATAATTAAAAACAATGCCAGAGATAATTGAGTGGCACAGCCAGTACAGTATGTAGAAATATATTCTGTATACACAGAGGGCATAGAATAGTTAATAATTTCCAGGGGTAATGATATGCTAGTGCCCAGTACATGTAAAGTCTGCAACCCCAAACTTGCACTACAAGTGAGCACTTGACATATGGTAAGTAGCTGCGGGCAGCCCTAGACTTGGGGATCCGGCGCAGCACCCCCACTCCGCAGGCCAGCGAAGCCGGTCCCCCACCCCCCGAAGGGCGAGGTGCCCGCTGGCCGCAGAAGAAACTTATCTAGGTAATGGAATGACGTCTTGCCTGACGTAGGTGTGGAACGCATCACTTTTCCACCTGCCGACTGCTCTGATTGCTGCCGGCGCCAGGCCATCCTTGGACATCCGAGTGGCCCTGCCGATTCTGGAGGAGTGCGGAGCGTAATCGTTTGGAGGCAGGCCTAGTGCTCGAACGGCGGCACAGAGCACCCATGTGAAATCTTGTCTGGTGACCGGGAAGCCCGATTCGCCCAGGAAGATAGGTCCTGGTCCCAAGCCCCGTCGTCTTAAGTAGTTCGCCATGGCACGTACCGGGCAGTACTTGCTGTAGGGGTCTGCACTCAGGGTTAAAGTGGGGGTACGCCCTGCACTGTGCTTGTAGGAGGCAAACGCGATGTCGATCCCCGTCCGCAATAACGTTAACTGGTCCAAGCGTAGTGTGTGTTGCCCCTTCCCCGTATAGGTCACCTCCCCTAGCCGGAGGCAGGCTTAGAAGGCGAGGGAGAAGAGCGCTCGGTAGCAGGTCCCCCGGTATGACTGTCGTGGCGAATTGCAGTTTGCCGATAATCCCCTGCAGGTCCCGCAGGGGAAGGCTCTCGGCCCGCAGAGCATCTTCCACTGCGGTCATGTACTTCGTCCTCTTGTCGTCCGGCAGCCTTGTCTCCATACGTCGGGCGTCGATTTCAAGTCCAAGGAAGGTGAGGCAGGGGCGGGGGCCCGCAGTCTTGTGGGGGGCCAGGGAAACGCCTAGGCGCTCACCGAGGGCAATGAACACCCGCAAGCTCCGCAAGCACTCGTAGGTAGAACTCACGCAGATGAAATCGTCCAGCACCTTCACGGCATCCCGCACGCCGAACTTCTCCACGAGGATCCATTGCAGGGCGTCGGAGAACGTCTCGAAGATCCTGCAGGAATGTGCCGCCCCCATGCTGAGCATTTTTCCATAGTAGTACCGCCCTCCGTGGGCGAAGCCGAGTAGGTGGTAGTCGCTGGGGTTGACCGGGACGATCCGTAAAGCCTCTGCTATATCACATTTTTGCCAAGTGCGCCCCCGGCGAGCGTCTGACCACTAAGGTCTCAGTTGTCGTCTCCCGCGGGATGTTGGCGTTGACGCTCTCGGCGGTATAGGGGTAGCCGAGGATGTGGAGTAGCCTGTATTTTCCCGGCGTAGACTTTTCTCTCAGGGCTATAGGAGAACACTTGAAGTTCTCAAATGGGGGGACCTCGAAGGGGCCCGCTATGCGCCCCAGGCTCAGTTCCCTGTCTAGCATAGGTACTAGGAACAGCATCAAGCGCGTCTGCGTCCACTGGCGTTGTGACGTGTCTTTCTTCCTGCTCTTGTCCTGAGTGGGGCGACGGGAACGATTCTCCTTGGCGGCGGCGACTCGAGGCTTGGCCTGGGGGCACGGGCAGTAGGCAGGATGTCGCTTGTGGCAGCGCGGCAGAGTGCTTGAAGGTGCAGGAGGGGACGGAGCAGCCTGTCCCGGTTGCGTGGAAAGCGTAGCAGTATCCCGGTGGTAGCCCGTAGGCCCGTGCAGTAGAGTGAACGTTCGGCTGGGGAGGCGGCGGCGCGAGGCCCCACCTGAAACTGCTCCTGCGCTGCACGTTGTACGGACCGAATCTCCAGGTCGAGTCTTAGAGCGGTCCAAGGGCAGCCCGACCTCTCCTTGTCCCACCTGAATGCCTCGTCGTACCACATCCAGTCGCCGCGGAGGTTGCGCTTCATGGACTTCACGTAGCGGACATGAGTGAAAAGCGCCCGACCCTCGGCGGGAAGTCGATCGAGGTAGATTGAAGCTAAGATGTCGAAGCCGTGCCCCCACTGCTCCAGCGTCAGAGGCGGCAAGTTCTTAGTGGATAACTGGGCCTCAGAGGGAGTGGCATGGCGTGACTCCGAGGGCCTGGCATCGCATTCGTAAGCCAGCAGCTCGCGCCAGTCGATGTACTTGTTTGCCCAGACTTTCTCTCTTAGGGCCAGTGGGACGTGCTCACCTAGCATGGTGACGGTGTTGCCACGCGTCCCCCAGAGCTGCCCTACCCAAGGACTAGGGGTAGTAGGGAACGAGCTCTCTCGGTGGTACTCGCCGTTGGGGGACGTGCCGGAAGAGCTGTGTCGCCGCCTTGTCGTGTGGCTCCTCGCCCTTGACCGTGGGCGGCGCGCAGGGGGGGGGGGAGGCTGTGCGAGTAGGCCGGTTCGTGAGGGCGTCCGTGTTGTCCGCTCCGCCAGGGTTCGAAATCTTCAGTCGTCTCGATTCGGAGGGAGGGGGCCTCCGAGCCTGAGCAATGAGTGTCCGCAGCGTTGCCCAGTCGGCGGCCGAAAGTTGTGAGGGGTGGTCGGCCGCGTCCCCCGTGGCCATTCCGTTTGGGCGTGCATCGTGGATGTGGTCGGCGTCCGAGTCAGAGCCTCCCGAAGAGGCGTCCGTGGAGGAGGCGATGCGGGCGGGTTTCACCCTTGCCCTAGGCGGTTGCGTCCTAGCACCCCTTCGTCGCTGCCCTCTTGTTGACGCCGCCCTTGTCCTCTTCTTCACCGTGGGGTGGGTGGGCCGTCATCTCCGTACTGCGGATAGGGGAAAATTAAGTGGGCAGCCAGAGCAGGACAGGAAAGGAAACAAGGCTAGGCATGCAAACAAGGTAATAATATAGCCGTGTAAGCAAAGCATGGCAGGAAAAAAAAGAAAAATAAATAACGAAGTGTAACAGTAAAACGAAATAAGGACATAAGTAAACTTAACAAGATTATTGAATAGACAGAGCGAAAAAGTAGGCAATAACACAGAACCAGAGATAAGTAAAATAAATAAATGTAAATAAATAAAGTAAATAAACTCGGGAAACTAAAATAGATTTATAAATAAACCTTAATTAGTTAATGAACTTTTAAAATAAACAAACATAATCAGACAATAATTAATAAAGAACTAAAATATAAGAAAGTAAAACTAAAATTAAAAGCCAGGACATAAGAAACTAAAATTAAAATGGATGAGGGCATAAGAAGTAAGTAGATTAAAACGTATGAACGGAATGATAAATAAACGCATAAGTGTGTAGCGAGCAGAAGTATAGGCAAAAGGAAATTAAATAAAGTAAATAAGTAACGAAGTGTAACAGTAAAACGGGGTAAGGACATAGAAACTTAACAAATTAAGAGTAGACGGGAAAAGCGAAAAAAGTAGGCAATAGCACAGAACCAGAAATAAGTAAAATAAAATAAAGTGTAAATAAAATAAAGTAAATAAACTCGGGAAATTAAAATAAATTTATAAATAAACCTTAATTAGTTAAAACTTCAAAAAAACAAAACAAAATAGACATTAATTAAGTAAAGAACTAAAATAAATGTAGTAAATAAACTAAAGTTAAAAGCCCGGACATAAGAAAACTAATAATAAATAAGGATAAGGGCATAAGAAGTAAATAGAATAAATAACGTATAAAACGGAATGATAAATAAATAAACGCAGAAGAGGGTAGCGGACGAGCAGAAATAAAGGCAAAAGTAAATTAAATAAAGGAAATGAATAACGAAGTGTAACAGTAAAATGGAATAAGGACAAAGTAAACTTAACGAAAGTAAGAATAGACGGGGAAAACGAAAATTGTAGGCAAACACAGAACCAGAAAAAGAAATAAAATAAATAATGTGTAAATAAAATACAGTAAATAAACTCGGGAAACTAAAATAAACTTATAAATAAACCTTAATTAGTTAAAAACTTCAAAATAAACATAAAATTAGACAAAATTAATAAAGAACTAAAATAAATATAGTAACTAAACTAAATTAAAAGCCAGGACAAAGTAAACTAATAATAAAAAGGATAAGGGCATAAGAAGTAAGAGAATAAGAATGTAAAAACGGAATGAAAATAAATAAACGCATAAGTGGGGAGCGGACGAGCCGAAAGAAAGGCAAAAAAAAAATAAAGTAAAAATTAGCGAGGTGACAGCAAAACGGAATAAGGACATAAGTAAACTTAACAAAATTACTGAATAGCCGGGGAAACCGAAAATGAGGCATAACACAGAACCGGAAATAAGTAAAATAAACATAATGTGACACATAAATAAAGAAAATAAACTCGGGAAACTAAATAAATTTAACTAAACCTTAACTAGTACAAACTTTAAATTAGACAAAACATAATTAAACGAAATTAATTAAAGAGCGAAAGATAAACATAGAATTAAAATTAAAAACCTGTACGTAAGAAAACTAATAATAAAATAAGGATAAGGGCATAAGAAGTAAGTAGAATAATAAATGTACAACGGAAGGAATAAATAAAAGCAAAAGTGGGTAGCGGACGAGCAGAAATAAAGGCATAAGGAAAATAAATAAAGTAATTAAATAATGAAGAGTAACAGTAAACAGAAAAAGGACATAAGTAAACTTGACAAAATAATGAATAGGCGGAGAAAGCGAAAAGTGTAGGCATTAACACGGAACGAGAAATAAGAAAATAAAATAAATAATGCGTAAAATTAAATAGTAAATAAACTCTGGAAACTAAAATAAATTTATAGAAAACATTAATTAATTAATAAACTTTAAAACAAATTAAACATTAATTAAATAAAGAACTAGAATTATAAATAAAGTAAATAAACTAAATTTAAAGCCAGGACATAAGTACCCTATAAGAGAATGAAAGGCAGAGACAGCGAAAAAAGGGGGGAGGCAGTAACACAGAATAAGTAGGCAAGTAAAAATAAAGAAATTGAGATAAAATAAATAAGAAAATAAAATTAAAATTAATAAGTCATAAGCAGGGAGACTGAAATGTAGTAAAGAAAACGAATAAACGTAAAAAAAACTAACGGAAGAATGTGTAACAAACAGAATAAGGGCATAAGTAAACTGAAATAAACATTGACAAAACAGGAGAAACGAATAAATGGGGGCAGGAACCGAAAGAGGGCATGAGTAAGATAAAATGCATAAAGCGGGGGGGAAGTAAATAAATGAATAATAGGAGCAGTACAACAGAGAAAAGTCACAATAAGTAAAACAATTACAAATAACACAGAAATACGAAACGTAGCAATAAGTGAAAACTGAGAGCAGGCCATGACAAATGAGAGAACTGAAATAAAATAAACAAATGACGAATAAACGGAAAATAGACAAACGAAAGAATGTGGAACAGTAACTGAATAAGGACATAAGTAAACTAAAATCATATAAGTATAGGAAACGGGGAACAAATAAACGGAGGCAGTAACCCAGAAAAGTCAAAGTAAATAAACATAAAATAAATAAGATAATGAAGAATAAAGTGTGGAGGAAGAGGAATCGAAGAGAGAGTGGAGCAGCTAAATAAAGAAATAGTAGAAAGGAAAAGAACCAGACTGCCTAACGGTAAAAGCGGACAAATCAGAACAGGACAAACAAGAGAAGACAAAAGAACTGGAAAAAAATAGATAAATAAAGATAACGCCTAAAGCAGGGGAAAAGACGGGAGAATAACGAATAGAACGGAAAGATAGTACCTAAACGAAATGAAGAGCAGGAGAACCAGGGGGACAAAAGAAAACTGAGAAATAAATAACAAGAAACGAGAGAAAAAAAATGAATAAAGTAGCAGGGCCCAGAATAAAGATGAAAAGAAATTAAGGAAAAACTGAAGGCTAAAATAAAGAAACGACTAAATGAGCAACAGTAACAGAATAATGGCATAAGAAATTAACATAAATTAACGAAACATGGAAATAAAGAACGAAGAGAAGTGGACAGCTAAATAAAGAAATAGAAAGAAAAGGACCAAGACTGCCTAAAGTAAGACTGAACGAACAAAGAATAAATAAAAGGGGCAAGAAAAAGCGCAGGGGAAAGACAATTAAATAAGAGGAAAGGTAAAGGCACCAACACCTGAAGAGGGAGCGAGAGTGGACCCCAGGCAACGAAAATACACGATACTTCCTTCAGAACGGACGTAGGGAATGCACAAACGAACGTCCTCTCCTCCGGCGCGGAGCGGAGGCAACTGCACCCCTAGGGACGGGGTGGAGACGGAGGGGAGAGCACCAAGATTGTAGGCGGAGGGAGGAGCCCAAGCTTCCACTCCTATGCCGCAGAGCCCAGCAGGAGAGCCTCCCAGCGTCCCCTGCTGTAATCGGCCGTCCTAGGCATCTGCTGCTGGATCGTCAGCTTGCCCCCAAGCTGGAACAGCTGCAGCTGGCCGCCAGTGTAGGCGGAGAGAGGAGCGCCAAGCTTCCACTTCTATGCCTCAGAGCCCAGCAGGAGAGCCCCCCGCGTCCCCTGCTGTAGCGGCCTCCTAGGCGTCTGCTGCTGGATCGTCAGCTTGCCCCCAAGCTGGAACAGCAGCAGCTGGCCGCCGCCTGTAGGGACGACGACGCTGGGACATCCAGCGTGTACACCAACACCTGGGCCGGGTGTCCCCCAGCGTCCGCTGGGCCACCAGCTGGTTCCCGAGCAGGGAGGTGGCCGCCAGACCAGGTTCCCGCGTGAACTGTAGGGGCCCACAGGGGGCCCGCCCCCCCCCCCCCCCCCGTATCCTCCAGCCCAGGCAGGGCGCAGCCAGCTGTGTCGTCAGCACTGTGCCCCCAAACAGGCCCCGTAGGAGCTGGAACACGGCTGGGGCACGAGGCCGGGGAGGCGGGGGGCGGGGAGGGGGTGGCCCGGGGGGGGCAAGGACCACAAGGGGCACAGGGGCCCCAGTAAAGCAGCAAGGCACTGAACTAGCCCGGGGGGCATGCCGCTGGCACACGGCTAACGGACAATCCTAGCCTGGGAGGTGGCCACGCTCATTGTGCGAACCGCAGGTGGGGCCATACCTAGGGGCCATACCTGAGGTCCTGTTGCGGGGCCGACGCCCCAGGGGGTCGCTCTGGGAAGTTGATGGGCCTCCAAGGGGCAGGTCCAATAGAGTGGGGGCCGCAGCTGCTGGTGTTGAGTCCATATTGTGGTTTGCAGGCTTCTGTTTCGTGTGGAGCGTACCGTAGCTGTGTAGAAGTGAGAGGGAAACTCCTTGTGCGATTGCTTAAATGTGCGCCCCCCCCCACGGCGCGCGCAGCTCTCACAGAGCGCTGTGTAATTGTTTTCGCCTCCCAGAATTCCCCGCTTATTTAAATTATGCAGGGCCATTTACCTACTAAAAATTTTTCTTAGATTAAGGACCTGCCCGAAACGCTGCGCGTACTAGTGGCTTTACAAGATTCTAATTACCATATTATATATTCTCACATTCCCAATGTACCTTCTTGTATATGAATAAATAATAAATAATAAATAAAAGACTAACACGTTTAGAAACAAGGCGCCCCCGAAGGAGGCTATTATTTGTTATGCACCCCATACTCAACCAGTAAGTAGTGGAGCAAAACATAGATTACATGGTCATAAAGTCTTAATCAGACCAATTCAATTCAATTTCTTTCTTTATTATGCACCCCATACCCATCCCGTGGGCGGTGGTGTAAAGGATTACAGAGGCACATAATCAGTTTCAGGAACTGAACCCT
>WNGS01104955.1:0-11292 GCA_020271785.1 Procambarus virginalis
CCGGAATTTCATCTCATCAAAACTCCAGTCCTTCCTTATCAGCAGGGCCATTCCTCCACCTCCTCTCCCTTCCCTCTCCCTTCCCTCTCTTTCCTGACTATATAGAAGTCCTTTGGAAACACAGCATCTGTTATGACTCCTGACAATTTTGTTTCCGTTAGTCCATTACATCAGTGGTTTCTTCTTTTGCCCTTCTGCCAGTTCACTTGCTTTATTGGTAATCCCATCAGTTTGAGTACATTACCTTTAAGCTCACTTTCCTATATCCAATTTCACCCTCACTCCCCACAAGTAGGAAGGAAGTGTCTAGGTCCATTGCTACTTGAGTAGGCTCACCTCTGTGAGGTAGTTGCCAGGGGTTCAAGGGGAGGTGGAGTGGGGGATGGAGGGCATAGGTCTTGCTCAGGCCTGCTTGGGTCAGGAAGAAGTCCTGGGGTGAGGATTGCAGGGATTACTTAGGGGAGAGGGCACGCCTCCTGCAGTGTAGTTGACAGGGGTTTGGAGGGAGATGGAATGGGGGATGGATGGAGGCTAAGGTCTTGCCTGAGCCTGCCTAAGGCAGGAAGAAGACCAGGGGCTAGGAAGCAGGGGAATACTCGGAGTAAGGGGAGGGTGAGGATTTGGGTGATATGATGGGCATTGTGCAGGGGGCAAGGAAGGGTTTGTGCTGGGGGGTTAGGGGGGCTTATTGGGTCGTGGGCTGGGGTGTTGCAGTTCAAGAACGTATTTCTTGTCACGTGCAAGTTCCAGTGTGGAGCTGCAGCCTTCGTCTGCTGGTAGTGGATGACAGTGTGGAGGCTGCAGCCTTCGTCTGCTGGTAGAGGACGACAGTGTGGAGGCTGCAGCCTTCGTCTGCTGGTAGTGGATGACAGTGTGGAGGCTGCAGCCTTCGTCTGCTGGTAGTGGATGACAGTGTGGAGGCTGCAGCCTTCGTCTGCTGGTAGTGGATGACAGTGTGGAGGCTGCAGGCTTCGTCTGCTGGTAGAGGACGACAGTGTGGAGGCTGCAGCCTTCGTCTGCTGGTAGTGGATGACAGTGTGGAGGCTGCAGCCTACGTCTGCTGGTAGTGGATGACAGTGTGGAGGCTGCAGCCTTCGTCTGCTGGTAGTGGATGACAGTGTGGAGATGCAGCCTTCGTCTGCTGGTAGAGGACGACAGTGTGGAGGCTGCAGCCTTCGTCTGCTGTTAGTGGATGACAGTGTGGAGGCTCCAGCCTTCGTCTCCTGGTAGAGGACGACAGTGTGGAGGCTGCAGCCTTCGTCTGCTGGTAGTGGATGACAGTGTGGAGGCTGCAGCCTTCGTCTGCTGGTAGTGGATGACAGTGTGGAGGCTGCAGCCTTCGTCTGCTGGTAGTGGATGACAGTGTGGAGGCTGCAGCCTTCGTCTGCTGGTAGAGGACGACAGTGTGGAGGCTGCAGCCTTCGTCTGCTGGTAGTGGATGACAGTGTGGAGGCTGCAGCCTACGTCTGCTGGTAGTGGATGACAGTGTGGAGGCTGCAGCCTTCGTCTGTTGGTAGTGGATGACAGTGTGGAGGCTGCAGCCTTCGTCTGCTGGTAGAGGACGAAAGTGTGGAGGCTGCAGCCTTCGTCTGCTGGTATTGGATGACAGTGTGGAGGCTGCAACCTACGTCTGCTGGTAGTGGATGACAGTGTGGAGGCTGCAGCCTTCGTCTGCTGGTAGAGGACGACAGTGTGGAGGCTGCAGCCTTCGTCTGCTCGTAGTGGATGATAGTGTGGAGGCTGCAGCCTTCGTCTGCTCGTAGTGGATGATAGTGTGGAGGCTGCAGCCTTCGTCTGCTCGAAGTGGATGATAGTGTGGAGGCTGCAGCCTACGTCTGCTGGTAGTGGATGACAGTGTGGAGGCTGCAGCCTACGTCTGCTGGTAGTGGATGACAGTGTGGAGGCTGCAGCCTACATCTGCTGGTAGTGGATGACAGTGTGGAGGCTGCAGCCTACGTCTGCTGGTAGTGGATGACAGTGTGGAGGCTGCAGCCAACGTCTGCTGGTAGTGGATGACAGTGTGGAGGCTGCAGCCTACGTTGCTGGTAGTGGATGACAGTGGAGGCTGCAGCCTACGTCTGCTGGTAGTGGATGACAGTGTGGAGGCTGCAGCCTACGTCTGCTGGTAGTGGATGACAGTGTGGAGGCTGCAGCCTACGTCTGCTGGTAGTGAATGACAGTGTGGAGGCTGCAGCCTACATCTGCTGGTAGTGGATGACAGTGGAGGCTGCAGCCTACGTCTGCTGGTAGAGGATGACAGTGTGGAGGCTGCAGCCTGCATCTGCTGGTAGTGGATGACAGTGTGGAGGCTGCAGCCTACGTCTGCTGGTAGTGGCTGACAGTGTGGAGGCTGCAGCCTACGTCTGCTGGTAGTGGATGACAGTGTGGAGGCTGCCGCCTACGTCTGCTGGTAGTGGATGACAGTGTGGAGGCTGCAGCCTACGTCTGCTGGTAGTGGATGACAGTGTGGAGGCTGCAGCCTACGTCTGCTGGTAGTGGATGACAGTGTAGAGGCTGCCGCCTACGTCTGCTGGTAGTGGATGACAGTGTGGAGGCTGCAGCCTTCGTCTGCTGGTAGTGGATGACAGTGTGGGGGCTGCAGCCTACGTCTGCTGGTAGTAGATGACAGTGTGGAGGCTGCAGCCTACGTCTGCTGGTAGAGGATGACAGTGTGGATGCTGCAGCCTTCGTCTGCTCGTAGTGTATGACAGTGTGGAGGCTGCAGCCTTCGTCTGCTCGTAGTGGATGACAGTGTGGAGGCTGCAGCCTACGTCTGCTGGTAGTGGATGACAGTGTGGAGGTTGCAGCCTACGTCTGCTGGTAGTGGATGACAGTGTGGAGGCTGCCGCCTACGTCTGCTGGTAGTGGATGACAGTGTGGAGGCTGCAGCCTCGTCTGCTGGTAGTGGATGACAGTGTGGAGGCTGCAGCCTTCGTCTGCTGGTAGTGGATGACAGTGTGGAGGCTGCAGCCTACGTCTGCTGGTAGTGGCTGACAGTGTGGAGGCTGCAGCCTACGTCTGCTGGTAGTGGATGACAGTGTGGAGGCTGCAGCCTACGTCTGCTGGTAGTGGATGACAGTGTGGAGGCTGCCGCCTACGTCTGCTGGTAGTGGATGACAGTGTGGAGGCTGCAGCCTACGTCTGCTGGTAGTGGATGACAGTGTGGAGGCTGCAGCCTACGTCTGCTGGTAGTGGATGACAGTGTGGAGGCTGCAGCCTTCGTCTGCTGGTAGTGGATGACAGTGTGGGGGCTGCAGCCTACGTCTGCTGGTAGTGGATGACAGTGTGGAGGCTGCAGCCTACGTCTGCTGGTAGAGGATGACAGTGTGGAGGCTGCAGCCTTCGTCTGCTCGTAGTGTATGACAGTGTGGAGGCTGCAGCCTTCGTCTGCTTTTTTTGGATGACAGTGTGGAGGCTGCAGCCTACGTCTGCTGGTAGTGGATGACAGTGTGGAGGCTGCAGCCTACGTCTGCTGGTAGTGGATGACAGTGTGGAGGCTGCCGCCTACGTCTGCTGGTAGTGGATGACAGTGTGGAGGCTGCAGCCTACGTCTGCTGGTAGTGGATGACAGTGTGGAGGCTGCAGCCTTCGTCTGCTGGTAGTGGATGACAGTGTGGAGGCTGCAGCCTTCGTCTGCTGGTAGTGGATGACAGTGTGGAGGCTGCAGCCTTCGTCTGCTGGTAGTGGATGACAGTGTGGAGGCTGCAGCCTTCGTCTGCTGGTAGAGGACGACAGTGTGGAGGCTGCAGCCTTCGTCTGCTGGTAGTGGATGACAGTGTGGAGGCTGCAGCCTACGTCTGCTGGTAGTGGATGACAGTGTGGAGGCTGCAGCCTTCGTCTGCTGGTAGTGGATGACAGTGTGGAGGCTGCAGCCTTCGTCTGCTGGTAGAGGACGACAGTGTGGAGGCTGCAGCCTTCGTCTGCTGTTAGTGGATGACAGTGTGGAGGCTGCAGCCTTCGTCTGCTGGTAGAGGACGACAGTGTGGAGGCTGCAGCCTTCGTCTGCTGTTAGTGGATGACAGTGTGGAGGCTCCAGCCTTCGTCTGCTGGTAGAGGACGACAGTGTGGAGGCTGCAGCCTTCGTCTGCTGGTAGTGGATGACCGTGTGGAGGCTGCAGCCTTCGTCTGCTGGTAGTGGATGACAGTGTGGAGGCTGCAGCCTTCGTCTGCTGGTAGAGGACGACAGTGTGGAGGCTGCAGCCTTCGTCTGCTGGTAGTGGATGACAGTGTGGAGGCTGCAGCCTACGTCTGCTGGTAGTGGATGACAGTGTGGAGGCTGCAGCCTTCGTCTGCTGGTAGTGGATGACAGTGTGGAGGCTGCAGCCTTCGTCTGCTGGTAGAGGACGACAGTGTGGAGGCTGCAGCCGTCGTCTGCTGGTATTGGATGACAGTATGGAGGCTGCAACCTACGTCTGCTGGTAGTGGATGACAGTGTGGAGGCTGCAGCCTTCGTCTGCTGGTAGAGGACGACAGTGTGGAGGCTGCAGCCTTCGTCTGCTCGTAGTGGATGACAGTGTGGAGGCTGCAGCCTTCGTCTGCTCGTAGTGGATGACAGTGTGGAGGCTGCAGCCTTCGTCTGCTCGAAGTGGATGACAGTGTGGAGGCTGCAGCCTACGTCTGCTGGTAGTGGATGACAGTGTGGAGGCTGCAGCCTACGTCTGCTGGTAGTGGATGACAGTGTGGAGGCTGCAGCCTACGTCTGCTGGTAGTGGATGACAGTGGAGGCTGCAGCCTACGTCTGCTGTTAGAGGATGACAGTGTGGAGGCTGCAGCCTACGTCTGCTGGTAGTGGATGACAGTGTGGAGGCTGCAGCCTACGTCTGCTGGTAGTGGATGACAGTGTGGAGGCTGCAGCCAACGTCTGCTGGTAGTGGATGACAGTGTGGAGGCTGCAGCCTACGTTTGCTGGTAGTGGTTGACAGTGGAGGCTGCAGCCTACGTCTGCTGGTAGTGGATGACAGTGTGGAGGCTGCAGCCTACGTCTGCTGGTAGTGGATGACAGTGTGGAGGCTGCAGCCTACGTCTGCTGGTAGTGGATGACAGTGTGGAGGCTGCAGCCTGCATCTGCTGGTAGTGGATGACAGTGTGGAGGCTGCAGCCTACGTCTGCTGGTAGTGGATGACAGTGTGGAGGCTGCAGCCTACGTCTGCTGGTAGTGGATGACAGTGTGGAGGCTGCCGCCTACGTCTGCTGGTAGTGGATGACAGTGTGGAGGCTGCAGCCTACGTCTGCTGGTAGTGGATGACAGTGTGGAGGCTGCAGCCTACGTCTGCTGGTAGTGGATGACAGTGTAGAGGCTGCGCCTACGTCTGCTGGTAGTGGATGACAGTGTGGAGGCTGCAGCCTTCGTCTGCTGGTAGTGGATGACAGTGTGGGGGCTGCAGCCTACGTCTGCTGGTAGTGGATGACAGTGTGGAGGCTGCAGCCTACGTCTGCTGGTAGTGGATGACAGTGTGGAGGCTGCAGCCTACGTCTGCTGGTAGTGGATGACAGTGTGGAGGCTGCAGCCTTCGTCTGCTCGTAGTGGATGACAGTGTGGAGGCTGCAGCCTACGTCTGCTGGTAGTGGATGACAGTGTGGAGGCTGCAGCCTACGTCTGCTGGTAGTGGATGACAGTGTGGAGGCTGCAGCCTACGTCTGCTGGTAGTGGATGACAGTGTGGAGGCTGCAGCCTACGTCTGCTGGTAGTGGATGACAGTGTGGAGGCTGCAGCCTACGTCTGCTGGTAGTGGATGACAGTGTGGAGGCTGCAGCCTACGTCTGCTGGTAGTGGATGACAGTGTGGAGGCTGCAGCCTACGTCTGCTGGTAGTGGATGACAGTGTGGAGGCTGCAGCCTACGTCTGCTGGTAGTGGATGACAGTGTGGAGGCTGCAGCCTACGTCTGCTGGTAGTGGATGACAGTGTGGAGGCTGCCGCCTACGTCTGCTGGTAGTGGATGACAGTGTGGAGGCTGCAGCCTACGTCTGCTGGTAGTGGATGACAGTGTGGAGGCTGCAGCCTTCGTCTGCTGGTAGTGGATGACAGTGTGGAGGCTGCAGCCTACGTCTGCTGGTAGTGGCTGACAGTGTGGAGGCTGCAGCCTACGTCTGCTGGTAGTGGATGACAGTGTGGAGGCTGCAGCCTACGTCTGCTGGTAGTGGATGACAGTGTGGAGGCTGCCGCCTACGTCTGCTGGTAGTGGATGACAGTGTGGAGGCTGCAGCCTACGTCTGCTGGTAGTGGATGACAGTGTGGAGGCTGCAGCCTACGTCTGCTGGTAGTGGATGACAGTGTGGAGGCTGCAGCCTTCGTCTGCTGGTAGTGGATGACAGTGTGGGGGCTGCAGCCTACGTCTGCTGGTAGTGGATGACAGTGTGGAGGCTGCAGCCTACGTCTGCTGGTAGAGGATGACAGTGTGGATGCTGCAGCCTTCGTCTGCTCGTAGTGTATGACAGTGTGGAGGCTGCAGCCTTCGTCTGCTTTTTTTGGATGACAGTGTGGAGGCTGCAGCCTACGTCTGCTGGTAGTGGATGACAGTGTGGAGGTTGCAGCCTACGTCTGCTGGTAGTGGATGACAGTGTGGAGGCTGCAGCCTACGTCTGCTGGTAGTGGATGACAGTGTGGAGGCTGCAGCCTACGTCTGCTGGTAGTGGATGACAGTGTGGAGGCTGCAGCCTTCGTCTGCTGGTAGTGGATGACAGTGTGGAGGCTGCAGCCTTCGTCTGCTGGTAGTGGATGACAGTGTGGAGGCTGCAGCCTTCGTCTGCTGGTAGTGGATGACAGTGTGGAGGCTGCAGCCTTCGTCTGCTGGTAGAGGACGACAGTGTGGAGGCTGCAGCCTTCGTCTGCTGGTAGTGGATGACAGTGTGGAGGCTGCAGCCTACGTCTGCTGGTAGTGGATGACAGTGTGGAGGCTGCAGCCTTCGTCTGCTGGTAGTGGATGACAGTGTGGAGGCTGCAGCCTTCGTCTGCTGGTAGAGGACGACAGTGTGGAGGCTGCAGCCTTCGTCTGCTGTTAGTGGATGACAGTGTGGAGGCTCCAGCCTTCGTCTGCTGGTAGAGGACGACAGTGTGGAGGCTGCAGCCTTCGTCTGCTGTTAGTGGATGACAGTGTGGAGGCTCCAGCCTTCGTCTGCTGGTAGAGGACGACAGTGTGGAGGCTGCAGCCTTCGTCTGCTGGTAGTGGATGACCGTGTGGAGGCTGCAGCCTTCGTCTGCTGGTAGTGGATGACAGTGTGGAGGCTGCAGCCTTCGTCTGCTGGTAGAGGACGACAGTGTGGAGGCTGCAGCCTTCGTCTGCTGGTAGTGGATGACAGTGTGGAGGCTGCAGCCTACGTCTGCTGGTAGTGGATGACAGTGTGGAGGCTGCAGCCTTCGTCTGTGGTAGTGGATGACAGTGTGGAGGCTGCAGCCTTCGTCTGCTGGTAGAGGACGAAAGTGTGGAGGCTGCAGCCGTCGTCTGCTGGTATTGGATAACAGTATGGAGGCTGCAACCTACGTCTGCTGGTAGTGGATGACAGTGTGGAGGCTGCAGCCTTCGTCTGCTGGTAGAGGACGACAGTGTGGAGGCTGCAGCCTTCGTCTGCTCGTAGTGGATGATAGTGTGGAGGCTGCAGCCTTCGTCTGCTCGTAGTGGATGATAGTGTGGAGGCTGCAGCCTTCGTCTGCTCGAAGTGGATGATAGTGTGGAGGCTGCAGCCTACGTCTGCTGGTAGTGGATGACAGTGTGGAGGCTGCAGCCTACGTCTGCTGGTAGTGGATGACAGTGTGGAGGCTGCAGCCTACGTCTGCTGGTAGTGGATGACAGTGGAGGCTGCAGCCTACGTCTGCTGTTAGAGGATGACAGTGTGGAGGCTGCAGCCTACATCTGCTGGTAGTGGATGACAGTGTGGAGGCTGCAGCCTACGTCTGCTGGTAGTGGATGACAGTGTGGAGGCTGCAGCCAACGTCTGCTGGTAGTGGATGACAGTGTGGAGGCTGCAGCCTACGTTGCTGGTAGTGGTTGACAGTGGAGGCTGCAGCCTACGTCTGCTGGTAGTGGATGACAGTGTGGAGGCTGCAGCCTACGTCTGCTGGTAGTGGATGACAGTGTGGAGGCTGCAGCCTACGTCTGCTGGTAGTGAATGACAGTGTGGAGGCTGCAGCCTGCATCTGCTGGTAGTGGATGACAGTGTGGAGGCTGCAGCCTACGTCTGCTGGTAGTGGCTGACAGTGTGGAGGCTGCAGCCTACGTCTGCTGGTAGTGGATGACAGTGTGGAGGCTGCCGCCTACGTCTGCTGGTAGTGGATGACAGTGTGGAGGCTGCAGCCTACGTCTGCTGGTAGTGGATGACAGTGTGGAGGCTGCAGCCTACGTCTGCTGGTAGTGGATGACAGTGTAGAGGCTGCCGCCTACGTCTGCTGGTAGTGGATGACAGTGTGGAGGCTGCAGCCTTCGTCTGCTGGTAGTGGATGACAGTGTGGGGGCTGCAGCCTACGTCTGCTGGTAGTGGATGACAGTGTGGAGGCTGCAGCCTACGTCTGCTGGTAGAGGATGACAGTGTGGAGGCTGCAGCCTTCGTCTGCTCGTAGTGGATGACAGTGTGGAGGCTGCAGCCTTCGTCTGCTCGTAGTGGATGACAGTGTGGAGGCTGCAGCCTACGTCTGCTGGTAGTGGATGACAGTGTGGAGGCTGCAGCCTACGTCTGCTGGTAGTGGATGACAGTGTGGAGGCTGCAGCCTACGTCTGCTGGTAGTGAATGACAGTGTGGAGGCTGCAGCCTGCATCTGCTGGTAGTGGATGACAGTGTGGAGGCTGCAGCCTACGTCTGCTGGTAGTGGCTGACAGTGTGGAGGCTGCAGCCTACGTCTGCTGGTAGTGGATGACAGTGTGGAGGCTGCCGCCTACGTCTGCTGGTAGTGGATGACAGTGTGGAGGCTGCAGCCTACGTCTGCTGGTAGTGGATGACAGTGTGGAGGCTGCAGCCTACGTCTGCTGGTAGTGGATGACAGTGTAGAGGCTGCCGCCTACGTCTGCTGGTAGTGGATGACAGTGTGGAGGCTGCAGCCTTCGTCTGCTGGTAGTGGATGACAGTGTGGGGGCTGCAGCCTACGTCTGCTGGTAGTGGATGACAGTGTGGAGGCTGCAGCCTACGTCTGCTGGTAGAGGATGACAGTGTGGATGCTGCAGCCTTCGTCTGCTCGTAGTGGATGACAGTGTGGAGGCTGCAGCCTTCGTCTGCTCGTAGTGGATGACAGTGTGGAGGCTGCAGCCTACGTCTGCTGGTAGTGGATGACAGTGTGGAGGCTGCAGCCTACGTCTGCTGGTAGTGGATGACAGTGTGGAGGCTGCAGCCTACGTCTGCTGGTAGTGGATGACAGTGTGGAGGCTGCAGCCTACGTCTGCTGGTAGTGGATGACAGTGGAGGCTGCAGCCTACGTCTGCTGGTAGAGGATGACAGTGTGGAGGCTGCAGCCTACGTCTGCTGGTAGTGGATGACAGTGTGGAGGCTGCAGCCTACGTCTGCTGGTAGTGGATGACAGTGTGGAGGCTGCAGCCTACGTCTGCTGGTAGTGGATGACAGTGGGAGGCTGCAGCCTTCGTCTGCTGGTAGAGGACGACAGTGTGGAGGCTGCAGCCTACGTCTGCTGGTAGTGGATGACAGTGGAGGCTGCAGCCTACGTCTGCTGGTAGTGGATGACAGTGTGTAGGCTGCAGCCTACGTCTGCTGGTAGTGGATGACAGTGTGGAGGCTGCAGCCTTCGTCTGCTGGTAGGGACGACAGTGTGGAGGCTGCAGCCTACGTCTGCTGGTAGAGGATGACAGTGTGGAGGCTGCAGCCTACGTCTGCTGGTAGTGGATGACAGTGTGGAAGCTGCCGCCTACGTCTGCTGGTAGTGGATGACAGTGGAGGCTGCCGCCTTCGTCTGCTGGTAGAGGATGACAGTGTGGAGGCTGCCGCCTACGTCTGCTGGTAGTGGATGACATTGGAGGCTGCAGCCTACGTCTGCTTGTAGAGGATGACAGTGTGCAGTGTGGAGGCTGCAGCCTACGTCTGCTGGTAGTGGATGACAGTGTGGAGGCTGCCCCCTTCGTCTGCTGGTAGTGGATGACAGTGTGGAGGCTGCAGCCTTCGTCTGCTCGTAGTGGATGATAGTGTAGAGGCTGCAGCCTTCGTCTGCTCGTATTGAATGATAGTGTGGAGGCTGCAGCCTACGTCTGCTGGTAGTGGATGACAGTGTGGAGGCTGCAGCCTACGTCTGCTGGAAGTGGATGACAGTGTGGAGGCTGCAGCCTACGTCTGCTGGTAGTGGATGACAATGGAGGCTGCAGCCTACGTCTGCTGGTAGTGGATGATAGTGTGGAGGCTGCAGCCTACGTCTGCTGGTAGTGGATGACAGTGTGGAGGCTGCAGCCTACGTCTGCTGGTAGTGGATGACAGTGTGGAGGCTACCGCCTACGTCTGCTGGTAGTGGATGACAGTGTGGAGGCTGCAGCCTACGTCTGCTGGTAGTGGTTGACAGTGTGGAGGCTGCAGCCTACGTCTGCTGGTAGTGGATGACAGTGTGGAGGCTGCAGCCTACGTCTGCTGGTAGTGGATGACAGTGTGGAGGCTGCGCCTTCGTCTGCTCGTAGTGGATGACAGTGTGGAGGCAGCAGCCTTCGTCTGCTCGTAGTGGATGACAGTGTGGAGGCTGCAGCCTTCGTCTGCTCGTAGTGGATGACAGTGTGGAGGCTGCAGCCTACGTCTGCTGGTAGTGGATGACAGTGGAGGCTGCAGCCTACGTCTGCTGGTAGTGGATGACAGTGTGGAGGCTGCAGCCTACGTCTGCTGGTAGTGGATGACAGTGGAGGCTGCAGCCTACGTCTGCTGGTAGAGGATGACAGTGTGGAGGCTGCAGCCTACGTCTGCTGGTAGTGGATGACAGTGTGGAGGCTGCAGCCTTCGTCTGCTGGTAGAGGACGACAGTGTGGAGGCTGCAGCCTACGT
The DNA here is from genome assembly GCA_020271785.1 of Procambarus virginalis. Lineage (NCBI taxonomy): Eukaryota > Metazoa > Arthropoda > Malacostraca > Decapoda > Cambaridae > Procambarus > Procambarus virginalis. The sequence goes on from WNGS01104955.1 coordinate 10,952, forward strand.
CTGCTGGTAGAGGATGACAGTGTGGAGGCTGCAGCCTACGTCTGCTGGTAGTGGATGACAGTGGAGGCTGCAGCCTACGTCTGCTGGTAGAGGATGACAGTGTGGAGGCTGCAGCCTACATCTGCTGGTAGTGGATGACAGTGTGGAGGCTGCAGCCTACGTCTGCTGGTAGTGGATGACAGTGTGGAGGCTGCAGCCAACGTCTGCGGTATTGGATACAGTGTGGAGGCTGCAGCCTACGTTTGCTGGTAGTGGATGACAGTGGAGGCTGCAGCCTACGTCTGCTGGTAGTGGATGACAGTGTGGAGGCTGCAGCCTACGTCTGCTGGTAGTGAATGACA
>WNGS01104962.1:0-15386 GCA_020271785.1 Procambarus virginalis
TCTGTCTCTGTCTGTCTGTCTGTCCTCTGTCTGTCTGTCTGTCTCTGTCTGTCTGTCTCTGTCTGTCTGTCTGTCTGTCTCTGTCTGTCTGTCTGTCGCTCTGTCTGTCTCTGTCTGTCTGTCTGTCTCTCTGTCTGTCTGTCTGTCTCTGTCTGTCGTCTGTCTCTGTCTGTCTGTCTCTGTCTGTCTGTCTCTGTCTGTCTGTCTCTGTCTGTCTGTCTCTGTCTGTCTGTCTCTGTCTGTCTTCTGTCTCTGTCTGTCTCTGTCTGTCTGTCTGTCTGTCTCTGTCTGTCTGTCTGTCTGTCTCTGTCTTCTGTCTGTCTGTCGTCTGTCTGTCTGTCTCTGTCTGTCTGTCTGTCTGTCTCTGTTTGTCTGTCTGTCTGTCTCTGTCTGTCTGTCTGTCTGTCTCTGTTGTCTGTCTGTCTCTGTCTGTCTGTCTGTCTCTGTCGTCTGTCTGTCTCTGTCTGTCTGTCTGTCTCTGTCTGTCTGTCTGTCTGTCTCTCTGTCTGTCTGTCTCTGTCTGTCTGTCTGTCTCTGTCTGTCTTGTCTGTCTCTGTCTGTCTGTCTGTCTGTCTGTCTGTCTGTCTGTCTCTGTCTGTCTGTCTCTGTCTGTCTGTCTGTCTCTGTCTGTCTGTCTGTCTCTGTCTGTCTGTCTGTCTCTGTCTGTCTGTCTGTCTGTCTCTGTCTGTCTGTCTGTCTCTGTCTGTCTGTCTGTCTCTGTCTGTCTGTCTGTCTCTGTCTGTCTCTGTCTCTGTCTGTCTCTGTCTGTCTCTGTCTCTGTGTCTCTGTCTGTCTGTCTGTGTCTCTCTCTGTGTCTGTCTCTAAAACGTCAGTGACTGATTATTCGATTGTTGAAGAATAAGCCACCCAAGAGGTGGCACGGTCATGAATAGCCCATCATATGATTATTAAATTTTCGATTGCTTATATAACCGGACCACACCTCATCTAATAGGTTGGAAGTAGTGTTATTTGTAATTAGGGAAGTGGTATTAGTGGATTTAATAGACTTGAACACATCTCTTTCAGCTAATGAGAGGAGTTATCGATCACGACCACTTCTAACTACGTACTACACATACCACGTACTACAATGTGGGATACAATACTAACGCACATTTGGATAAATTTGCCCTAATCTAACTAAAGATGGCACCCCCAATACCATGGGATTCTCTTTTCAATCACTCTTTCATGTGGCACTGTCTGGAAAGCTTTGCTAAAGTAAAGGTACACAATATCACAAATTTTTACTGTCAATTACCTCAACTATGATAGAATTGAGTGATAGCAAATTTGTTAATCATAAACGGTCGTTAGTAAAAACAAGTTTTGAATCATTTATTAATGTTTTCAAGATGAATACGAATGGCTTTTGCAATTATCGATTCAAGCAATTTAACAATAGACGTTGAGCTACTTGGGCAATAGCTCGAGGCCAGTGATTTATCCATTTTTTCAAATTGTTACCATTAACACCCCCACCACGACTCTGGCACTAGAAGGCGATATGCCAGACAGGCTTCTTGTGTTTTCCCTAAGGTGTCGGAAGGAAAGTGAGGGAGTCTGGATTTGTTCAAGTTGGAGAGTGGTTACTGTAGGTTTAAGGAAGCAATATAAGCACTGTAAGTATTGGAATTTTGAATCTTTTCCTATACCTAATGCACAGTGCCGAGGATAAACAAAAGACAAATTCAGATTCAAACAAATTTTGTGATACATTCTTATAGTCATGTACACACACACTAAACAAATGTACATGTCAATAGCTACATCACCATTTGGAACGACATTATGTATTAACACCGGTTGTTGCATAGGCTAAATACCTTCCTACTGCTGTACAATGTAAATTTACTGTTAAGACTTGGGTCTAATAGCAGCTTAAATATAAAGCTCCCCTTCCCCCAAGGCAGGAGTTACTAATATAAATAATGATGATTGCAGAAGTAACTTCTGCCTTTAAGAGTCGGTCACTATACATATGGTTGCTACTAAGGGTTAGTAGTGTCCGGTGTTGGTAATGTGGCAGACGATACACTTGATACCTGCAGCTGTCTCCCAGAGTGCTGCTCATATGACTCTCCGGATGCAGAAATTCATCTCGCCCTTGATAAGGGAGATCAGTGGTATTAGATCTTGTGCCTCGTACACGAAGTCGTCGGTGTCTTCTGAGGCCAGGCTTTACAATGGTCCTGATCTGCCGATCTCATAATTAAATGAACAAATTTACAATGGCCGTGACGAGGATTCGAACCTGCGTCCGAGAGCATCCCAGACACTGCCTTCATCGACTGAGCTACGACATGGTCAAAAGGAGTTGAAACAGAGCTCTCGGACGCAGGTTCGAATCCTCGTCACGGCCCTTGTGAATTTGTTCATTTGATGCATCACGCAAATGTGATTTTTGTGTGTATCTCAAAATAAATTTTTCCGCGAGACGTATTTCTCACAGCATGAGCAAATATCATAGCCAGACTTTGGAGTTCCTTGACACTAGAGGAATGTCGCTTCGCAACACTGGATAAAGGACTGACTGGCCAAAGCCTTGTTAAGCGATGAAAAGGTCAATGCCACCCACAGTTTTCATCACGGATTGGAGACCTATGGTCTCGGGTTCACTGAAGGGTGTGACGCCTTTGTACGTTTCACTACATGGGTTGACTGGCGTGCTGAAGCTCCACTCCAGGTTCAAGTCATGGATCAGGTTCACACCTTTGCAGCGTCCATCAAGGTGGGTCCGGCGGCGGTTCTTTCTCAACAGCTTAGAGTAAACAATAATTGTCATGACAATGAAATATTTCATTGTCATGAAAAATATATATAAAAACTAATCGTGAGGTTGATGGTAATTCCCATAATAAACTGCTATATATATGCTCATTACTAGTCACGACTTTGACATAAACATGCTTTTGGACAATAATGTGCTGATTGTATTGATATGTACGTGCTGTTAAACTGCAGAGTATACTGCAGAGTCTTGTATGACGTGTACACTGTAGAAAGTTGTGTGGCATGAACACTGCACGGTGTTCCATATCATGAACACTGTCGGTCAGTGATGACTGACCTGGTACTCTCGAAGGTGAAGGTGTACTGATAGCCGTCCAGGTTGACCACAGGCATGATGTACCACTGTCACCTTCAGCGGGTCTCGCTGAGACTCTTCAGTAATCAACAGGTTCAGGATGTACGGGGAGACGGCAGGAGAGATACATTCACGAGCATGGGTACCTGTAACAGGAAATAGACCGAAATGGTCAGTCTAATTAGCTATTATTTCATATTTACACTTCAATTATTGTTAACCGTCTTGAGTAGTCAGGACAAACAATATACTCTAACCAGCTCCCATCCAGATCTTTGTCTCGGGTTCAGTGGAGAATGGGTCTGTGAGCTTAACCACCAAGACTTGGCGCCCTTCCTTCGTGGTGGCTGCCGTTAGCACCCGTACGAAGCAGTCTCCCATTTCCTTCATTCAATTTAAGAACTCGACTTCCAAATTGTGGTGGACGTTCTAATCCATTGGATTCGTTGGGTTATAATATAACCACCATGACTATGAAAAAGGATTTGTACCTTTTTTTTTGTTTGCAAACTTAGAAATATGTGAAGTATATGGACACAATGGAAATGCTAATAAATCAATGTGACACTGATGTATACGCAAATTTATACTCGATCGTACGCAAATTGTGTGAGTGAGAATGTATTTACCTCTGCTGTTCTTGGTTGTCCTCCACCTTCATAAACTGCCGCTCCTGCTGCACCAGACTAACAATGATACACACCACTGGGTATGCTAATACGCAAAACTCTTAACTCTGTTAGACTTGTCAGGACCTAGGTTTGGTCATCTCAGCAGAGAAAACCGATTCTAAATCGGCGTCCACAAAGGCAGGGAGGAGCTGTTAGCAAGATTCAACTGTATGATGGCTCCCAGCTTTACTATGTTAAGAGATTTAAATATCTTGGCCTTGAGGTGCCACTGTATGGTCCTTTTGTATTCATAGTCTGTCGTCAGTATAAAAAAAAAGAGGCTCAGAGTTTTGAAGGTTATCACTCGGGCTGTGGTGCATTGTCAGCATTGTCAAAATGATTGTCAAATACTCGTGCATCATCATGTCTTTAGTGGATTAGGTTGAGCCTCTGCTTGCTTTGGTACCCGAAAGAAAGTTTGGAGTACTTGAATAAATTGCAGAACGCAGCTTTGAGGGTAATTTTTGTGTGCCCTCGTACCACAGATACTTAATATTAATGAGAAACGAACTTAATATCCCTAGGGTCGTTGATCATTTTTAAATTAACTGTCAAATTGGTATAAAAATTCTTAGGCTAGCTCATCCTTACCCTTACACAAAAGCCCTCTGGAATCTTTATGAAGGTCAACATTGTACCAAATGGATCCAATGTTCCAACTAAAATGGATCCTAGCATTGTTCCAAATGTTTCAACTGAAACTGAACCGAGTGTGAGAGAGATTTATAATTTGTACCAGAGAAAAGAACTCTACTTTCCTACACCTTGGGAGATTACCCTCTTTCTATTTTAATCACTCCCATTTCACCCAAAAAACAAATTAGATATCAGCCCAAGCTTCGTCTTGAGGCAAAGCTCAACTCCATATTGACGTTCTGTCCACAGAGCGTGCGCTCTCATATTGTGAGGTTGTTTTTCCTTATCCCGTATAAACGTCTTAGCGCCACTTTGCGCATCAAATGTGAACTGACCAATTTCCTACAAAAGTCTAGCACCATGCTGGCCACCAGATTGAGAGATTTTACTGGTTATTGGGATGTTGATTCGATTGTTTGTCTTAGACCAACAAATTTTGTCTTTTGCAAAGTTCTGAGGCGGCGTGAGCAAGACGCCAAAGATCTACTTCAGGTGAAGATGAAGGCCAGGACGATCTTCAATTCTTCAAGCCAAACCAGACCTTCCACACTTAGATCATACTCTCTGCAACTTGCTTGCAAGAAATCCAGCAGGTAGCCGATGGTTTCACACCGAAAATGGTATTCAATGTTTCGAGCTTGGTTCTGGATCCCGAGCCAATTAACACCTACACTAAAAAACTAGTGGAACATTTGGAGCGGAAGAACTTTGCATCAAAATATCAGCATGAGTTCAGGAATGGCAAATCATGCCTCACAGGGTTGATTGAATTCCATGATCAGGCAAGAAAGAGAGGGCTGGGTAGACTGCATATTTTTGGATTGGCAGAAAGCCTTTGACACTGTACCACATAGACTGGTGCATAAATTGGAGATGCAGGTAGGAGTGAAAGGGAAGGTACTCCACTGGATTAGGGAGTACCTAAGCAACAGAATACTGCGGGTCACTGAGGGGCGAGGTCTCGGAGTCGCGAGATGTTACCATTGGAGTCCCTGGTGGACCTGTTCTTGGACCTATACTGTTCCTGAAATATGTAAATGATCTCCTAGAGTACAGAATAGACTCGTTCCTCCCAATCTTTGCGGACTTTCCTATCACACCTATACAGGTGTGATATGAAAATTAGGTCACATGGAGGAGTGGGTCTGTATATTAGGGAAGACCTTGTGTGCTCGGAGCTCCTAAACGTTACAAATGAGGTGATAGAGGTACTGGGATTAAAAATAGAGAAAATAAATTTAGTGATTATTCTAATATACAAACCGCCAGATGCAACGGCTGAGGAATTCACAGAACAGATAAACAAAATAGAGAATAGCCTTGATAATTTGGAGAACCCAATACCTGATATTATCTTCTTAGGTGACTTCAACTTGCCTAGTCTCAGGTGGAGAATAGCAAACAATAATATTATACCAGGGAATCTATCAGGACCTAACCAACCACAGATTAGAGAACTACTTAGATTCTGTGACAAATTTTCACTTACTCAGCAGATATCGGAGCCAACGAGAAATGAAAATATTCTAGATCTGGTCTTTACGAACAATGAAGACATTATCAGAGACATTACGATATCAGATACCACATATTCAGATCACAAGCTCATTGAAGTGCAAACTACCATCAATACTCAGAATAGACCTAAAACGTTGATAAAGCGAGAGGGGCTATTCAGTAAATTCAATTTTAATAATAAAAGGATAGACTGGGAGATAATAAACAGGGAACTTAAAAACATTCCATGGGAAACTGTTTTAAGTAATAAAAGTCCTACAGAAGGAATAGAAAAACTGACTTCGGAAGCGTATCAAGTCTGTCTGAAACATGTTCCTTTGAGGAAAGCCAGAAAGAGATCCAACGTAGAAAGAGAACGCAGAAGACACTATAAACGCAGGAAAAGAATAACGGAACTGCTTATGCAGACACGAATTTCCCGTCAAAGAAGGAATAATTTAAATAGGGAGATTGAAGAAATCGAGCGGAAATTGAAACACTCATATGAAACTGAAGAAAGGCAGTTAGAACAGAAAGCAATTCAGGAAATAAAGAAAAATCCAAAATACTTCTTCACATATGCGAAATCAAAAGCAAAAACTACTGCCAGTATTGGACCTATTCGTACAAGTGAAGGTTCATACACGGAGGATGACAAAGAAATTAGTGAAATCCTAAAAAAGCAGTATGAGGACATGTTTAGCACTCCAATAAACAACATGAAAGTAGAAGATCCAGACAATTTCTTTATGCGGGATATCCAAACCCCTGTAAATATAACTGATATCAACACGAGCGCACTAAATTTTGAAAGAGAAATTGAAAACATGCCCATGCACTCGGCCCCAGGTCCAGACTCATGGAATTCAATATTTATAAAGAAATGCAAAGTGCCGGTAGCACAGGCACTCAGTATAGTGTGGAGGAAGAGCTTGGACACGGGGGAGATACCAGATGCCCTTAAAGTAGCAGACATAGCCCCTCTACACAAGGGAGGGAGCAAAGCATTGGCAAAGAATTATAGACCAGTTGCACTAACATCGCACATAATAAAAGTATTTGAGAGAGTGATTAGGAGTCAGGTCACCAATTTCATGGAGACCAATGACCTTCACAACCCAGGCCAACATGGATTTCGAGCGGGAAGATCGTGCCTCTCACAGCTACTTGAGCACTACGATAAAGTCACTGAGGCATTAGAAGAAAAACAGAATGCTGATGTGATATACACGGACTTCGCAAAGGCTTTCGATAAATGTGACCATGGCGTGATAGCACACAAAATGAAGTCAATGGGAATAACCGGTAAAGTAGGACGCTGGATACTCAGTTTTCTGTCAAACAGGACTCAGCGAGTAACGGTCAACCATATAAAATCTAGTCCAAGTGCAGTTAAAAGCTCTGTACCTCAGGGTACAGTCCTTGCACCGCTGCTTTTCCTTATTCTCATATCAGATATAGACAAAAATACAAGTCACAGCTTCGTATCATCCTTTGCAGACGACACAAAAATCAGTAAGAAAATTACCTCGGCTGAAGACATTGAAAAACTTCAAGCTGATATTAATAAAGTTTTCGACTGGGCATCAGAAAATATATGATGTTTAACAGTGACAAATTCCAGGTACTCAGGTACGGTAAAAATGAGGACCTTAAACATAATACAGGGTACAAAACACAATCAAATGTGCCCATAGTAGGAAAACAACATGTAAAGGATTTGGGAATAATGTCTGACGACCTAACGTTTAGGGAGCATAACCAAGCAAATATTGCGACAGCCAGAAAAATGATAGGATGGATTACGAGAACTTTCAAATCCAGGGATCCCATCACAATGCTTGTACTCTTCAAGTCACTTGTGCTGTCCCGTCTTGAGTACTGTTCAGTACTCACTTCCCCCTTAGAGCAGGAGAGATTGCTGAAATAGAGGGAATACAGAGAACATATACGGCACGCATAGACGCGATAAAGCACCTAAATTATTGGGATCGTCTCAAAGCTCTCCAAATGTACTCACTAGAAAGAAGACGAGAGAGGTATCAAATAATATACACCTGGAAGATACTGGAGGGCCAGGTCCCAAATCTACACAGTAAAATAACAACGTACTGGAGTGAACGATATGGAAGAAAATGCAGAATAGAACCAGTGAAAAGCAGGGGTGCCATAGGCACAATCAGAGAACACTGTATAAACATCAGAGGTCCGCGGTTGTTCAACGTCCTCCCAGCAAGCATAAGAAATATTGCCGGAACAACCGTGGACATCTTCAAGAGGAAACTAGATTTATTCCTCCAAGGAGTTCCGGACCAGCCGGGCTGTGGTGGGTATGTGGGCCTGCGGGCCGCTCCAAGCAACAGCCTAGTGGACCAAACTCTCACAAGTCAAGCCTGGCCTCGGGCCGGGCTTGGGGAGTAGAAGAACTCCCAGAACCCCATCAACCAGGTATCAACCAGGTATGACGATGCAAAAATTATGAGGATTAAAACACAGGAAGATAGTACGAGGTAACAAGATGACCTGAACATACTGAGTGAATGATTCAACAAATGGCTACTAAATTTTAACAGAAGTAAAGGTAATGAAACTAGGGGGGGGGAGGTAACAGGAGGCCACACACTGGATACAGAATGGGAGATGAAGTCCTTCACCAGACGAACAGAGAAAGAGCTAGTGGTAGATACCACACCAAACCTGTCTCCTGAAGCCCACATCAAAATAATATCGGCGTATGCGAGGCTGGCTAACATCAGAACTGCCTTCAGAAACTTGTGTAAGGAATCTTTTAGAACCTTGTATACCACGTATGTAAGGTCAATCCTGAAGTATGCGGCCCCAGCATGGAGCTCGTACCTTGTCATGTACAAGACGAAACTGGAAAAAGTTCAGAGGTATGCCACTAGGCTAGTCCCAGAACTAAGAGGCATGAGTTACGAAGAAAGGCTGAGGGAACTGCACCTCACGTCGCTGGAAGAAAGAGCAGCTCTGGGAGACATGATCACCACATACAAGATTCTCAGGGGGAATTGACAGGTTAGACAAGGATGGATTATGTATCACGGGTGGAAGCTGAGTACCCAAATGAGCCACAGACATTAGGGAGATCATTTTCAGTGTCAAAGTAGTTAGTAGATGGAATGCACTAGGAAGTTATGTGGTGGAGGCTAACTTCATACAGTTTCAAATGTAGATATGATGTAGGCTCAGTAGGTTTAGGAATCTGTACACCTATTGATTAACAGTTGAGAGGCGGGACCAAAGAGCCAGAGCTCAACCCCAGCAAGCACAACTAGGTGAGCAACTAGGGGAGTACATCATGACCAATGACTTCCCAGTGACCAGGAAAACCTGTTTGCCAACTGCTCAACCACCTCAACACGGCTACCACCTACAGACATGCCCGTGCCACCTCATGGTGTGGCTTAATCTTCAATAAATTAATGGCAAGGCCTTCGACACAGTTCCGTATTCGCAGGCGTGTTTCAAGCAAATGTTAGATATATATGTAAATTAATTTGGTGGAGTATATATTTAGGGTGCATATCGGGAGGCGGTTTTCTTTACGTATATGTTCTTAGGAAGGTTAAGACTTTTTTTTTTTAAGAAAGTCTAATTTTATAAATTAATATTTGGTTGGTTAGTTTTCAAAGTAGCAAATGATGGTGATAGATGGGGGACAGAATTGCAGAATGAAGAATAACAACATAGACAAGCGTCTTAGCAAAACGAGGTTTATTTAACAACTTTCCTCGTGTTTTGAAGGGCTGGTAAGTTTTTCTATTCTTAGATTCTCCCGACTCGTTCATATAGGTGCCCCCTTCATTGTTCTGAGGGCATCATTTTGTGACACTTTGTTTCTCCCATAGGTTACCTATGAGGGATGTACAGGCAGGAACAGCAGTCAATTAGTGGCCTAATTGCTTGAACGTAGTACATTTTGAGCACTAGTAGAGTTGCACCATCTCTAAGACTTGTCAGGGAGTTCAAAGCCGAGTTTCTGGCTTTGCATCGTTGCCGAAGATGTAAAATTTCATGAGTGAATTTCAACTGGCTTTCTGTTATGACGAGAGGTAATCAACTCAATTTGTCGTTCATGTATTGCGAGTCTAAATGTCTTCTCATTTTACCGGCCATTGCTTTGGTTTTATTGTTTATTTGCACTGCTATGCGTTCCGCTTCCCTGCTGATGATGTATAGGCACTTTGTGCATGATTCCTGGCGCCTCTACCATTTGATAACCACAAATTTGTCTGCATAGTTAAGCAGTTTAGCTTTAGGTACCTTGAGGTTCATGAAATGTTCAATGACAGTTGAAGAGGAAGGGGCTTGGTATTACTACCTGCGGGGCTCCATTTTCAGCCTCTTTGAGGAGGCTGTTTTTCCTTGCAATTTTACTTTAGCTTCTGTTAAGCAGACTTCCTTTGGCAAAGGCAAGAGCGTGTCCTTTGATTTCCTTATCCACTAGGCAGCTCAGTGAAGCTGAAGCAATGGCTAGCGCGAAGACTTTGTAGAAATCCAGAAAAATATGGATTCCTGGTTTATCATTGAGATGATCCATGAGGTGGTAAGTAATTAATTATCAAAAGAAGGCACCAAACCGGGAAGGCTATGTAGCACCATCAAATGTGCGGAATAATCAGAGGGCGCTAAATATCACCAAGGATGCCAATACGAGAACAAAAACGCATAAGGCGAACGATATCAAGAGTATCAGTCACCAAGAATTCTATCGAGAGACAGGTGACCGCGAGGGGCGGTCGGAAAGCAAGACACACGCTCGTCCCGGAAGTCAGGACATTCAAGAAGGATATGCACGACTGTGAGGGACAATACAATCGGGACAATAAGGAGCAGGGCGGCGCTCCATCAAGTGACCATGGGTTAAGCGAGTATGGCCAATACGCAACCTCGCCAGAGTAGTTTCCCATCGCCGGTTACGGTGATAGGAGGACGGCCACGGAGAAACACAACATTTAAGAGTACGGAGTTTGTTGCCAGTAACAAACGGCCAAGAAACCTGCCAACGGGTAAGAAAGGAGGAATGGATTACCGGGTAAAAGCCGGAATATGGAATAACTTTACGAGAGATGGGACAAGAGCAGACAGCTTCATTGGCAGCAGCATCCGCACGCTCATTTAAAGACACGCCAATATGGCTGGGAACCCAACAAAACTCAACAGACTTAAACTTGCTGTGAACAAGAAACAGCCAATGCTGGATCTCGACAACTACCGGATGAACTGGATTAAAAGACCCGAGAGCCATAAGGGCACTACGAAAGTCAACAACAACCACAAAGGAAGAATGACAACGAGAAAGCAGGAGATGAAGAGCATAGAGAATTGCACAAAGCTCCGCTGTAAAGATGCTAGTCTCCGGAGGTAAGCGACCATGGGTTAAGCGGGGCCGGGCTGCGGGGACGATAAGCCCCGGAAGCACCTCAAGGTAAGGACACATGTAAGTGCGATGAGGAAAAACAACAGAGTAGCCAACACAGTCCGCAGACTTAGACCCATCGGAAATTGAAATTGAAATAAGTTTATTGATGTAAAATACACACAAAGGGATGAGGTAGCTCAAGCTATTCTCACCCCGTTCAGTACATCGTGTTAATACATACATACACACATCACAAACAATAATCATATTACCAAACATTCTGAGAGATAAACATATACATTTCCTCCTTCACAAGTAGTATGATATCAGACGTACACAAATACTTTTATGTCTATACAGTATACCTAGGTCAATTTGCAAGAGACATGCAGATAATTCAACAAAATATTAGTCTTGGTGCAAAATTCTTATATCTCAAGAATTTCATCAACCTTTCCGTTGTGACACATCCAGGCTATTTGTTCAGGAACAGTCCTTATCTTAGTGTTTCTATATACATTAATCAACGGACAATCAAGAACATAATGGGCAAGGGTGTGAGACCTTAACATACCACATAGTTTACACTTCGTGTCATTATCATGAACACCTATCCCATATTGCCAGTAATATTTGTACCCAAGCCTGAGCCGCATGTACACAGTCACTCCAAGCATTTCTCCTTTTACCATAAGTGAAATGGGTGTTTTGACTCGCATACATGTAGTGTTGCATGGTTTGACTTCTCTCATACATTAGATCTCTCCTCTCCGCTCCTGCCTGTGCCTGAATATTTCTGATTTTGCTTCTAATTTGTCTCATTGTGAATTCACATTCAATGTCAACTTGTGGTTTTGATGTGGCACGTTTGGCCAAGTCATCCGCCACCTCGTTGAGCACTATTCCAACATGAGATGGAATCCACATGAATTTCACACTATGTCCTTTCAGCTGTATCTCAGTTATTCTTCTCTTACAATCCTCAACTATGGAGATGAAGACTGGGTTTCGACTGTTTAAGGACTCAAGTGCTCCTCGGCTATCGACAAATACAAAAACATTTTTGTCGTCATGACGTACTTCCTCCAAACACGCCAGAATGGCCTGCAGTTCAGCTTGTGTGGATGATATATAATTACTAAGCCGGAGTTCAATTATCCTGTCCACAGTCCCAAACTCCGTATATTCCCTTATTAGGACACCACACACCTGCCCTGCCATCCTCCGCCACCGACCCGTCACAATATACATGTAAACTGTTGCCTCTTGGTAACCGAGATATCATGCTTCCATACAAACACCGTAATTGTCCCGGTTCATGATGAATCTTTTTCACCTTGAGGGGTACAATTTCGACGTCTATTTTCTGTACTTTCCATGGAGCAGACATATTACACTGTCGAGAGGGTTTACAGCAGTAAAGTACATCGTATTCCCTGAGGTCATTAGCTAATCCCCACGTGTAGCGTGTCTCCCTCAGTTTCCTGGAAGTGTGTACGTCACTCAGGCAGGTCTGAACGCTCTCAAACAGCTTATCCCCTCCTTTTCTCCGCATGAAACGAATAGATACTCTAGTGTTAATGTCACGGACTCTATCACACACACACTGTAAATTTAATTCCATTCTCATTATTTCAATCATTGCATTTCTTTGACATCCAAGAATAATCCTCATAGCCTCGTTCTGTATCAGCTCTATTTTTTTAAGTCTGCCTTGGCCTGTGTAAGACAAAACGGGTGCTGCGTAGTCTATCAGGGAACGAACAGTGCTTATGTATAACATCCGCAAGATAGGTACCCCAACACCTTTACCAGAAAAAGCCAGTGCTTTTAGAGGATGCAGACGGGCTTTACATAAGGTGCTGATATGATTTATTTCAGCATTTTTACTCACATGTGTATCCAACATACATGCCCAGATACTTGTACTTCTGAACACGGCTCAGTTCCACACCATTTAGAGTAAGTGTTATATTTCTTCGTTTACTATACTCATATTTGGTTTTATCTGCATTTATAACTAAGCCTAACTTGACAGGTTGTACAAAGTATGTTAAGAGCAGTTCGAATTTTGTTCCCAGAAGTGCCTTGTATAAGAATGTCATCAGCATATATGATCGTCGTCACCCCTGGAGGATACATCTCTGATGCTAATCTGTTCATTAATACATTGAATAAGGTGGGACTTAATACTCCCCACTTGTGGGGTACCTAACTGAAACATCCGTTCCTCAGACATGTATCCCTGGTAATACACCTGACCTTTTCTTCCTTGTAGATAATCCCCTATCCAGTGTAGCAATCTTCCTGTAAGGTTAGGTTAGGTTTTGTCTCATGAAACGGGTTTCATCCCCAACCTCGTCGCTTGAAACCATTGTAGCTACTCTCATTAGTATCGTTCACTATGTTGTGTGTTATCCCTAGGGCGGCTGCCCGTAATCGTTTTTTAATGGCTGGGGCTACACCGCTACCCCCTTTCTTGGGTTTTTTTTACTAGTTTCTAATTGCTGCCCTTACTAGTCTATCCTTTAGCGATTTTTCTCGTCGCCAGGCTATCATGGGTGGGCTCTTTGGAAAGCGGTTCCATGATGGATGGTCCTCAAACCTGTCCCGCATCCAGGCCCATAATTCCTTCATACGTTTCTTCAGGGGTTGTTCGAAGCCTTCGAAAAAGGTCGAGATTAGTATGTCTCTGTCCTTTTTCTTTTCTTGTTTCGGTTCTAGGTGGTGTTCTCGAGTTAGTTTTCAGAGTTTCCTCCTTGCTTCCGCTAGGGTTTTCGGTGGGTATCCTCTATGTCTAAAGAAACCCCAAAGGTCATCTAACTGTTGTCGTAGGATGTCCCCATCTGAGTCTATACGCTTGAGGCATAAGCCTAGAGAGTACGGGAGGGATCGTTTTAATGGCTGTGGGTGGCTGGAGTCATACTGTAGGTAGGTATGGAGGTTTGTTGGTTTATAGTACGCTGTTGTCTCCAACCTGCGATTTATAGTGTTCAGACATATGGTTGTGTCCAGGAAGTTTATCTCCTTCCTGTTACTCTCCAGGGTGAATTTAAGGTTGGGGTGAAGTGTTCGCCCATGAGTAGAAGGACGTCAGATCCGTCTTGCGGCCTATGATGATTCCGAAGATATCATCGATGTACCTAAAATATATGCAGGGTCCTGTCTGGAGTTCCAACCTCCGTGATTCAAAGACTTCGTGGACAAAAATTTCGGCAATTGCCACGCTGCTTGTTGCACCTATGGCCGTACCTTTAATCTGTCTGTATGTCTTATTATCGAAGGTCAGGATTGTGTCCCTCATGACATGGAGGATTGCTTCCACTAGTAGGTCTTTTGAGGGGGGTCTATAGATCCCTGCTTCCCTTAGTTTTCTCCAGATCTTGTGGGTATTTCTATCAAAGAAATTCGCCACGAGGGTTGCTGCTTCTCGCTGTGGTATGCTAGGGTAGAGGGAGACTATATCCAGGGAAAATAATATAGCGTTCTCTGGAACCGGCCCCCTCTCCCTATCTATTTTAGTCAGCTTCCTCAGCAGGTCTGTCGTATCTATTAGCCTTTCTGGTAGGTGGTCTAGGAGTGGGTTGAGTAGAGCTGTACAGATCCTGTCAATGGGTCTTGTAGGTGCTCTGCACCCACTAAGGACTGGCCTACCTGGCCAGGTCCTGTGAGTGGGTCCACTCCTTTGTGGACCTTAGGAGTAGGTAGGGAGAGTAGGTAGAGGGAGGGTATTTCAGATTGGAAGGCCAGGAAAAACATCTCGTGCTCCTGCCTCATTACCCCTTCCTGCCGTGTTCCTGAAAAATGCCATTATGAGTGATCTACCCCCTTGTTTGTGCATTATTCAGGGCCGTCTGGCCGTTAGCCACCTGGACGTATGTAGTTTCGTCGCCCGGTGTCTGTTTTTCATCTCCCTCTCGTAGTTCGATCTTTCCCACAGAACAGGTTGTGCCGCCCTTGTCGGCTGGTTTTATGATTACGTTTTTCTCTCTTCTAGCTGGCGTAGGGCTACCCGGTGTTTTTGTACCCTAGGTTGCTACGCCGTTGGTCGTGACCTGTCGTGCTAGGGAGGATGTCAAGTTTCCATGTAATCTTCCAGCCCGTTTAA